>WEKX01022787.1:184882-229674 GCA_013390025.1 Pitta sordida | reverse complement strand
TTATTTTTTCCTTTTATTATGTTATTAGTTTATTAGTTTATAATTTTAACTCTCAATGCACCTCTGAAACCCCTCATGCCTCTCAGGCTATATACTGAGATTTTTAAGTCTCACTGTGTGTGTAATTTTCTGGGTCTGTTGCATTATTAATAGGTAGATTTTCTCAGACTCCATTTGCATGGCCTATTCCAGGACTCCAATGACAGTTTTGGAAAAAAAAATCAATCACCACCAATGAACATCTTTGAAATTCCCACTGGAGGGATATGATTCAATAGCTAGCCAGAGAAAGGCTCCAGGGGACATGGAAATTTCCACTTGTGGCTTATAGATCTTGTTGAGAAGGCTGTTCCACAGGGCTGGAAACGGTGATTCCCACCGGAGTCATGGATGTCATGAGATTTCCAGATTTTTTTATAAATCAGGATCATGTAATGCAAGGTCAAACAGCAGCTGTCCCATTCCTGATTTCCCGGCATCATCTACTGGCAGTTGTCCATAAGCTTTTCTATAGATAGAGAGATTTCTAGTGGTTGTGGAGGCCACAGAGGAAATTCGATAATAAGGGAGATTTATGCTAAATAATACCCAGATACCTCACTGCCAGTTTTATCTGTCAGATTGTCTCCTAATCTATTGCTGAGTTCGGCATGATGCTTATATTACCTTCGATGCCTTCTGATTATTCGTCACTTACTTCTGCAACCAAATTACACCCACAAAATTATGTTTGTTCCACAGGCTTAACAAATCTGCCTTCATATGAAATCCAAAGTGTCCTGAATTGCTCTTCAACTGACAAAGTATCATTATCTAGCACCTTTTTGACTGATGAGGTATTTCAGCTGCTAATAAATGTTGCCATTTCTGGACTGAAACACAGAACTATGTAACAGCAAAACTACAGGAAGAAAAACAGACACAAAACAATTTTTTCAACAGAAAACAGAAAGAATTATAGTAAGATCTCCATGGTCAGATCCTGAGACCACCTTTTGTATGCTTCCAGCTTTTACCAAAGCAAAGCTTTTACCATTTCAGTAGTACTTGCACAAGGATGCCAGCTCTAATCCAGGGTTTGCATTCTGCCATGGCTCTGAAATAAACACCTGCTGCTTTGGAAAAAACACAGTGGTATCCCTCAGGAGCTACAAGAGGTCAGACTGCTCTCTCCTGCTTCCTAAGAGGTCTGACTGCCCTCTGCTTCTTCCTAAGATTCACTTGAATCACAGAATTAGTAAACTGACTAGAAGAACACCAAAAGGTAATAACACAACTAGATTCATGGATTTGACATGCTCTGCTGAAGACACTTCCCCCACTTTTTGTTCAGTTATTTGGTTCCTCTGTTACACAAGGAACTTCAGATACTGTGCTTCTTTCCTGTGTTCAGGAACATATTTGCACAAAGTCTGAAAAGGAAGGAAAATATGCTGTTGCTAAAAATGCCCATATCGTCACTTCAGGCGGGTCATGAGCTCTTGATGACAGCAGCTAAGCAGTCATGCTCAGCTAGCTCCATTCAATGAAATCAGGTTGCATGTATGAGTAACTACTTACTCAGCCTCATACTGAATTCAAAACTGCATCATTTAAAGTCAGAATTAGAAATCAGAAGACCATAGCAGATCACAAGGCCTAAGTCACATTGTAGGAAAGGACTTTCTGTTCTTAATTATTCAGAGCAGGACCTCAAGACTTGGCATCCTGCATTGAGCAGAAAAATAAGGACCTTTTTTTGTAGGAAAACACCACAACAACCTCTTAGAAACAACATAGCTGGAAAGAATAGAGCTGGAGAGATTTCCTTTTAGGGCAAATCTGTCAACCATTCACTGATTTATTATTAACATTTGTACTGTTGCAGTGCTACAAGGTCCCAGCTAGCTTGGGCTCTGCTAGGCTAAGTACCATGATGATGGCTTTATCTCCAACTTTAGACTCCAGTTCAGCCTGTAGCCCAAAGACCAAGGTTTCTGATGCTTCACACAGCTGAAAGGTGACCTTCTTATCCTTTATACCAGAAAACTGGCAGAGAAAGAGAGGTTCCCAGGTGAGAGCAGTCCCTACAGGTACTGAGGGCACCATGTTTCAACATCTTTTATTCTGAAACTGGGACCAAATTTGAGAAAAATAAGTGAAAGCCTCTGCAGACTTTCCCATCTAATTCTTCAGAACTGTATGCCTTGTTGCTGAGCACAGAGGTCTGTCATTCCTCATTTTAAATAAGCATTTGCAAAATTGGGGGAAATTTCATCTAGGTTTATGAGATACATCTGAATGTGGCAGCAAATGCTTTGAAAAAACCTGATAATATCCCACTGCATTTACGTCATTGGTCCTTCATTGGGTTTACTCACTGTGGGTAATAAAGTTGTCAATTCAACGACTGCAACATGTTGGACCCAATGATCTTAGAGGTCTTCTCCAACCTTAGTGAATCTGTGGTGCTTTTCTTTGTTGGGTTTTTGGGTGAGGTTTTCTTGTGACTGTTGCCCCCTTATGGAACTTGTTCAGTCACATTTTTCAGATGCTTGGACTGACACGTCCTCAGTGTGACTGGAAAATAATTTGTGCATACTCCTCATGGTACCACCTATGACTAACCTGCCTGGCTTGCCCATGTTTTATCCCATGAAAGACACAATCTGAGGTAATAAAAACCTTCAGCCTCACAGAAAGTCATCTGAGTGTATACAGTTCCCCATTGCATTTGTATTTGACCAGACAGATTCTTTCAGTCTAGAGAGTATTAGGAACCATGGTTTACAGCAGCTGGGAACTACTAAAAATCCCTTTTCCTGTTTGTGTACTTGAAATAAAGATGTAGAGACCCAGGACTTTGAGGAGAGGCTATAGCACCTGTGGGTTAGCAGGTGTCACTGGTGCCAAGCTTCAGTCCTGCAGGTGCTGCTGAGTAGCATGAAACAGTCATGGAGAGACTAATCCTGGACGTCTTCCTTTTGTAGTTCTGTCTCTGGATAATTATAGCTGATGAGTTTACTGTAAGAGTAGAATTTTTCGGATATATACAGATTACTGTATATAATAATAAAGTCAAACATACATATTGATATGTTTAAAAGAGCAAAGAAAGCAAAGATCAAGCGAATAGCACAAGGTTTGCTCATATTCCATGAAATAATAAATATTGTTCTTTAGCGACACACTTTTTTCTGTTTTCTGGCTCTCAGACCATGAAAGGTTGGTGACTCCAGAGCAGGCTATTGCTAAACAGTCTTCAAACAGCATGTAATTGCCAAAAAATACCCTAGATTTTACATGTCCATCCTGTGAATTATTAGACCTCACTGCACAGAGGAACATAATAAGAACTTTTTAAGACAATACCCCATGAGTTATCCCACTTGACCTCTGTTTGCCCACCTTAGGAGGAACTTCTTTACAAAGAGTCTCCATTTCCTGGTGCAAAAATATGGCACAACACTATCAAATCCCCTTTTATATTTTCTTGTCATGTGCACTATAGGCCACATGCTACATACTTCTGGGGACCACAGGATATGCACTAACCATCGTCACCCAACCTCTGAAACCCAGAACCCCATAGTGGTTCTCTGGGAGCAAACACAGGGGTCATATTATCAACAGCAGCAGAGCTGTCCTCGTTCCAAGATTTTATTTCAAGGTGGCATGCCATTGTGAAACACATGGCCAAGGCAGCCCTATGGCATGAAACATGAAGCAGATTGTGTAACGAGAAATTCTGAGGCTTGTGCTACCCAAGCAAAAATTCAGTGTAGGTAACTAAAATAGCCACTCTCCATGTTTGTTTCTTTTCTTTCTCAGCTGCCTTAAACAGAACGTTCAACCCAAAGAATCGTGTATTCTCTTCAGCCTTTTTCACAGGGCCTGTTTTCTAAATCTTCATGAGTCTCTCTTTTGCCCACCTCTGGTCTCCATCTAGTTTGTCTGCATTTGCTATTCTAAATCTTGTTCATATGCTCCAGAATCAAATGGCAGAATAAGCTTTATACAGTAAGTCCGCAGAATGGGAAAATAGGTAAGCAGTCTACCTCAATGCTCATTAGGGGTACTCAGCAAGCAGAGTGGAAGTCCAATGTCTCCACATGCTTCTTGCTCTGTCTCTGCATTTGGATGACTGTTGTTTGGTTTATGCTCCATTATAGCCCCCAGATCCCTATTTTTTTACTCTGTCACTGCTTAAATACTTGCATCTTGTTTGTAATTCTATACCAGATTTTGCCTCACTAGACAGAGAAATTTTCCCTTGATGATTTTAGAGGTCCTTTCTGACCTCAACAATTCTGATTCTGTAAATCAATCAGCTGAAGTTTAGTAATGACATTTCCCTGATGGATTTAACTTGAAATTCTCCTGCTCTCCACACTAATCTCCATCCGTCATAGGTTGGTTAGATCTTGCATTTCTCCTCTACCTCATGATAAATCTCTTCAGTTCCTGCTAAAACAAACTGAATTGTCTGCTTGCTGTTCTAGTCCAAGCATTGAGCCCCTTGTGGGTAAAGTTTTGTCAGAATCAGAAGTCTAGAAATGATGGTAAAAAAGCAGATGTTGTTTGGCACATGGGAAGTATTTCTTCTCAACACAAATAGGGAAGATCTGGTGCATAATGTGGCTGTCAGAGGTTGTTTGGGATGTAGCGATCATGAGATAATTAAATTTTCATTAAATAGTGCAACAAAGAGGGGGGCCAATATAACATCTAAACTGAATATCCATGAGGCAGATTTTGGTTTATTCAAGGAGCTGATTAAAAAAGTTCCTTGGGAGGTGTCTCTTAATGACAAGGGGGCCCAGGAAAGCTGTGAGTACTTCAGGAATGAGGTCTTGACGGCACAGGAGCAGGCTGTCCCGGTGTGTCACAAGGCGAGCCGGAAAGGTAGACAGCCATCCTGGTTGAGTAAGGAGATTTTGAATGAGCTAAGAGTAAAAAAGAGGATGATCCACCTCTGGAAGGAGGGGAAGGTAACTAGGACTCTGTTTTGGGATGTTGTTAAGTCATGCAGAAAAAAAATTAGATATGCCAAAACTGAAGCTCGGTTTGAGCTTCAATTGGCTACTAATATACAGGATAATGAAAAAGGCTTTTACAGGTACATTAGTGGCAAAAAAAGGGACAAGGGCAATCTTCAATCTCTACTGGATATGGAGGGCAACATCATCACTGGGGATGAGGAAAAGGCAGAGATACTTAATGATTTTTTTGCCTCTGTCTTTAATAGTAAAGCCAACTGCTTACATAATAAATGGTCTCTTGATATGGTTGACACAGATAAGAACCAGTGTAACCCCTCTTTAATACAGGAGGAAGATGTAAGGGGCATACCAGTACATCTAGACCCTCATAAGTCTATGGGACCTGATGGGTTGCATCCTAGAGTGTTGAGAGAGCTGGCAGATGAGCTTGCTAAGCCTCTCTCAATCATCTATCAGAGGTCTTGGCTTACTGGGGAGGTCCCAAAAGATTGGAAGTTGGCCAATGTGACACCTATCTATAAGAAAGGTGGGAAGGATGAACCAGGAAATTATAGACCTGTCAGCCTGACCTCAGTGCCAGGCAAAATTATGGAGCAAATCATCTTAAGGAAAATTATGTTGTACCTCCAGGAGGGTAAGGAGTCCAGACCTAGTCAGCATGGCTTTAGGAAAGGAAGGTCCTGCCTAACCAACCTCATTTCCTTTTACGATCAGGTAACTCACCTCGTTGATGAGGGAAGAGCTGTTGATGTGGTGTACCTGGATTTTAGTAAAGCTTTTGACACTGTCAAGCCTAGCAGCAACTAGAAGCATCTGAGGCAAAATACCTTCAGTGGAGCCCTACACAAACATTACTGCCTTCTTCCAGTGCGAGTCCTGCCTTTTCCATCCATTCCTTGAGCATAAATAATGCAAGAGGTATCACCTGAACCAGCTCCAGTTTTTAGCCACAGGGTCAAAGTTAGGTTTTGCCAAAGTTAGGTTTTGTTTGAGGGGTTGGAAATGGATGTTCCTCATATGGGAGAAAGAGGTTTGATGCAGAAGGGCTAGGCTGTTCACTTCTAGCCCAATCTGATGGGGAGGTGATGTAGTGACTGCTACCAACGGCCAACATGAGTTCAGCATCTACCCCATTAGACCCCTAAGTGGCAGTAAGCAGCAAACCTGGATTTCCACAGCTGTGGCTTGGTACAGGCAGGTGGTAAGACCAGAGATGTTTTACTGTCTTATGCATCTGCCAACCTCAGGAAATTCTCTGCCTTCCACACCTGGGTATAACAACAGGTCTGAGTTTCTCCTAGCGGACAGCAGTTTCTGCTTCCTTTCTAGTTGGATCCCGAGAACAACCTTTACTTTTGAAGTCCTTAGACCTGTTTTCTAACGTGGTTCTAGTTTAAAAGGAAACTTCACTGTAGCCAGAGAGGGAGGATGTCCTGGGGGAATTTGGTAGCTTCTCAACACTTAGTAAGGCTAGGGGTAGGTCTGTGCTCCTGTACAACATCCAAGAACTGGCTCTGAACAGTATGGATTATTAAGTTAAAATGATTTGTTGGAGATGTTCAAAAACAGTGTGTCTGATGCAAAATGTTAATTTTGCAGTCTTGATTTCTCCCAATACAGTGAAAAAAGCCAGTCAACCAATGTAACCTCAAAAGCCTTAGACATTTTAAAGAGTCTTCCTTGCCCTTCAAGGACAGTAAAAGAAATGGGACCAGGTGAAGGAAAAAAAAGTTTTTCTACATCTGTTTAAGGAAAACACTAGATAGTGCTTGATAAGTGTTTTTGTAGCACAGAAAGACATTCCAGGGTATTTTTCCAGTCACTAAAAATGTTGTCTTTTTGTGTGAATAAATGTTCCATTATCTGAGAAGCTGAATCATTATTCCTCAGTGGTAATGTCATGACATAATTTTAAATGGAGGCTTGAGGTGATAACAACTAAAAGTGCATCACCTTTTTCAGGAAGCTCACCTAATGCAATGATCCATTTGATCTTCTGATTTCTCTAACAACTTGTACTGCATGCCAAAATAACAAGTCATGTCTTCATGTCACCTCTAGAAATTAGCTCAGCCAGAGTCCATCTCCAGACACAAAACATACCCAGAGTCTGGAGGGGTTTGAAAACACTAAATCATAAGCTGGGAAATAGCATCCAATAACAGAGTTCAAAAGTACATATTTGGTAGGATGGGAATAAAGGAAAACAAAGAGCAAATGTCCTGGTTTGGACACTACTGGGGTTGTTTTCAAAGAAAAATGGACGAGAGACTGTTAAGAGAAAACACCAACCTTAATGAGAGAAATATAATTATACTCATATATGTAATATATATATATGCTATATATATATATATATATATTTATTGGGATGTATGAAAAAGGTACGTGTACGAATCAAACTAACACTGGCAAACAACAAGGAAATATCCCAACCACACCCTAAAACCACCCACCCACAAACAGGGCATCCCTCACTGAAATAACAATACCCAAAAGGAAAGTCCCAACAATGGCAAAACATGGATGAAAATGATAGCGATGTCTGGCTATCATCTGGGAGGGGCTTTAGTGGGAAGCAACGGATGACGCAGCTGGGAGAAGATGGCAGCGGGAGTGGGATGCAGCTGGAGGAAGATGGCAGCAGGATCGGGATGCAGCTGGGGGAAGACAGCAGCGGGATGCAGGAGCAGCCGAGCAGCAGGCGATTCCAGCGCGGGCAAAAGAGAGGCCAGTCCCTTTCACTCTGTAGCTTTTAAAGGCTCTTTAATTCCTCCTCCGTAGTGCCCCCTCCCACCCCGTCCAATGGGATGGAGCTCCGAGCTGTCAATCCCATCTGCCTCTTCGGAAGAGCTGGTGTTTTACATCATCATCGAGGCGACCTCCAGACCCCCACAGAGTTGCCCCCCTCCAGGCCCCTACGGGGAACTGGGCAGGCACGCCGGCACTGCTCCAGCGGTGGCAAGAGGGGCTGGGGGGGGAAAAAGCCACGGGGAAAGCCATGCCACCTCATGCCCTGCCCCACCCCCCATCTCGGGAGAAAATGGGAAAAAAAACTCACAAAGAAAAAAACAGGTACATGTGTGTTAAATCCCCTCTCATCCTGGGGGGAGGGGAGGGGGAAAGGAAGAGGGAAAGAAAAGAAAGAAAAAAAAAAAACTGTTAAAACATTTTTTCTTTTGTAAACATGTAAAACAGAACCTCTAACACCAAACCCATGGCGGCAAGAAATATCAAGAATATGAAGTTAAACAAGGGATAGTGCCAGATTCTGCACCTGGAATGGGGCAACCCTGGCTATTCACACAGACTGAGGAATGAGATGCTGGACACAGAAAGGGACTCGGGAATCCTGGTTGACAGCTAGTTAATGATGAATCAGCAGTGTCCTGGCAGCCAGGAGAGCCAACCATGTCCCGGGGGGGCGTCAGTCAAAGCACCCACAGCTGGTCAAGAGAGGTGACTCCTGCTCTGCTCTGCACTGGTGTATCATCAACTTGAATATTGTGGATGTTTGGGGCAAAAGAACATAAGAAAAATATTAAACTGTTAAAGAGTGTCAAAATGAAGACAATGAAGATCATGAAAGGCCAAGAGAGGAAGCTATATGAGGAGTGGTTGAGGTCACTTGGTCTGGAGAAACCACTTAGTCTCAGCCTGGAGAAGAGGAGACTGAGGGGAGACCTCGTTGCAGTTTATAAACCCCTTGTGAGGGGAGAGGAGGGGCAGCCACTGATGGGCTCTGTGGAGATCAGTGACAGAAACTGAGGGAATGAATGGCTTGAAGTTGTGTGTTTAGGTTGCATATTAGAAAAAGTTTCTTCACTCAGAGGGTGGTGGACACTGGAAAAGGCTCCCTAGGGATGTAGTCACAGCACCGAGCCTGACAGAGTTCAAGAAGCGTTTGGATGATACTCTCAGATACATGGTACAACTCTTGAGGATGGTCCTGTGCAAGGCCAGGAGTTGGACCCGATGATCCTTGTGAGTCCCATCCAACTCAGCATATTCTGTGATTTTGTGAAATTACAACAGAATTTAGGAGATCAATGAAAGGACTTTAAATCTGGTTTTGTTATGATACTTTAATTAAAGGCTAGTGAATGTGACAAGAATTTATGCTTACATGCTGAAAACATGGAGAATGAGTGTGCTACTCACAGCAACACCGAGGAGAAATTTGGGGGCCAGTCTGTTAGCCCCTCTGAACACTGCTGCTGCTGCTGCGCCACAAACCTGGCTCCTAGACAGTGGCAGGGGTGGTGTAGCTTAGCCACTTTGTCATTCATTCAAGTGAAGCTGTAAATTCTACTCTCAAGAAAGTATCTCAGCCATTCACAGTGAAGAACCCTGAAAACTTTTGGACAGTTTGCTCACCTGTAAGAATATCTTGAAGTATTTAAATGACAGGGCTCTCCAGAAGCCTCTTTGGCATGTCTAATACCAAAGACCAAAGCAGATAGCAGTCACACTGTGACTTACTTGGCTTACACTTTGCCACACATTATACCCGTAGCTTGGATGACACATGCAATAGACCTCTTTCCCCTAGGATACTTATTCAAGGCCACATTCTCCTAATTTCTCCAAAGCCAGGCAGTGTACCCAATGTCCCACTGCTCTCATTCCTCTGCCGCAAGTTTGCCACTAGAGGACACTGAATGAACATAAGACCTTGCTGAGGGCTGGAGGGGGGGGGTGCTGCTTCAGGAAGAAGGATAAAAGCGGGTGAGGGAGTGCTCTGTGGACACAGCATTGCCGTCTCCAACTTACGTAAATTCTGGGGAAGCTGGAAACTGGATGGAGGTGTCTCAGCTGCACCAGTGATGGCTTGCCATTGGAGTGTATGATTTCTTGGGTGCTTTCCGTCCCTTCAGGATTCTTTCATTTTATATTTGGGGTGCAATTTTTGTGCCCCTGCAGAGGAAAACTGGGAAATCAATGTTATTTTGCATTGTGCAAAGCTTGATGTGTTTGTTTATGATGGGCTTTTTACTAGGGAGGCCATTCAAAAGGAATTGTGAAAGAAACTAAACAGGAAAGGGTGGAACAAAGATCTCAATAAGAAGCATCACAGGCAGTGCTCAAACACAATAGTCAGATTTACAGCCTGGAAGATGTGAGGGCTCTGCCCCAACTCCAGTGAAACTTGTGTTTTTCTAAGACTGTAAATCTGGAGATCAAACGGTAAAGATCAAGACTGAAGAAGGAGTAGAGGAGAGGGGGCTGCAAAAGTTCTCTTAGATTCCTGAGGCTGAGAGATGCATGAAGTTCTGACTTGATCTCCAAGGGAACAAAGTCTCATCAACTTGTACAAAGTTCTACCTATTCATGGGCATGAGGAGAGTGTTGAGTAAAGGATGAGAGCATTTAAATACACTTCTTCTGTTTCATGCCAGTATCTCAGAAGTTTGAGTACTTTGGACACATAAGTCATTCTTTACTATGAAGAAGTTCTTGAATGGTATGCAGGAACCCGTAACTGTCCATGCCTGCTCCCAGGAGGAACTACCTACCTCACCACAGCTGTTGTACTGTGATCGGTATCACTATTCTAGAGCAAGGAGCTGAATCCAGGGAACTTCTTGGGGATGGTTGGCCGAAGGGGCTGCAACAAATACCAGCACAGCACCAGAGTGCATCCAAAGCAAGGCTGGCAGAACAGGCAGCAGACTACTTGAGAAAAATGGACTAGAGTCCCTTGTTAACTTGTTTTTTCTCAGGGTAGTGAAGTCCTTTGTGCCACGTGAAGGTAAATCTGTCAGGTGAGTCAGTAGCACTCTTAAAGAGTCATGACTCTGCCACAGGAAACACCCTTGCTTTCCCTCATTGCACTTTTCACAGACCTTCATGCAAGGGAGATCTGTGCCTTCCAAGATCCTCTTCATGAAGTTGTCATACCTTTCCCAGTAGCATTCCCTTCCCAATGGAGACAACCTAATTCTGCAAGGCATGGGTGCCTTTAAGTGTGGCCTAAAGCCAGTTCCAAATAAAGGCGCCTGAGGAGGAGCCTGCTGAGACCCAACACTAAAATTAAATCACCCTGTAAAGGACACCAAGGCATCATCACCACATCTAGGAGAGGAGAATAAATAGTTTTTGCATCAGAAGCATGACACAGGCCCTATGCCTGTGGAAAGAGAGTATATCTGTGTGTAAGAGTGGGAGAGAGGATTGTCCTCTTAGCACCTTTCACACCCCAGCATGGAAACCCATGATGAGTTTTTGGGAGTATTCATAGCACTATGGTAGGTACACAGTGTCTCGAAGTTTGTTTTGGAAATGCAAAGTCCTTTATGACACTTCTCTTCATTTTCTTTCTTTGAACAATACGTTAAGATAGCTTCAGTTCCTGTTTTTCATCATTAAGAACAGTGCAGTAGTCTTTGCACCAAATATTGCTGCTGATAAATGTCTTCAGCTACTAAAACCTGCAGTAGGGAAGAGAAGGGCAGAAGAAGCAGGCAAACAGGACTGTTCTTCCCAGAATTTACCCAAAGCACCTCTCATGATGGGTGACAGTTGAAGTACAATAAGAACAGGAGAATGGAAGAAGAAATTAATTTAATTTATTTTTAATTACCTAAAACATTAACCTTTATTCAGTTACTGTATTTTCCATGCCACTAGACAACACACTGTTACTGCAGAAGCTGCAGGAGATCTTCCACCAAATTCCCAGGGTTGTGGGTTCAATCTCTGTATGGCCATTCACTTAGGAGTTGGACTCAATGATCCTTGTGGGTCCCTTCCAACTCAGAATATTCTGTGATTCTGTGATCTCCCACCAGGTAAGACAAATTCATAGAGGAGAAACAGAGGAGGGTTGCAAACCACATTCTCAGGAAACATCCCAGCCAGGTTACTACAGGATGTTTCATGGGAGAGGGAAGAAAACAGGTTGACTCTACCAGTCAACACCCTAGGGCTTTGGCTTCTCTTTTGAATTGTTTTATGCAGTAAATTTTGTTTATTTCTTAAACATCAAAGCAAAACATTAATGTAATTATGAGACATTCTTCCCCGTTCTGTTCATCCATACTGTTACCAAGCTTATCCCCAATCCATAGGCAGACACAGGTAAGTCAAAATTGCATTTACCTCCACAAACTATTTGATGAAAGAGAATAAAAATCCAGTCTGATTCAATATCCAAATAGTTTTCAAGACAAGCAAGAATGATTTATTTTTTTCAAACTGAGACAAAGAGAGAAAATTTAAGAAATAAATATCTGGAAAACTTGCTCGTGTCAAAATCCTCATAAGCCACCAAGAGGCATGAATACAGCTCCAAATCACAGCATGAGGCAGGAGGGGCTGCAGATCTTTGTCACACACAGCCAAAATCAAGAGCCTGGAAGGAGTCTAAATAAATCCCATATTGACATAACTCATACTTTCTTTCACATCCTCAGGATTATATCCTCACTGAGTTGTCCAAACTTTGCATTACTCAATTCTATGTGGGTGCAACCCTCACCCACCCCTTGCCTCTACACTCTGGCCTTGACCTCCATGGGAGCTCAAGGTGGAGCCTCTCACATACCTGCAGTCTCATTCCAGAAAGTCTAATGACAATATCCAATACTTGTTTAGCTTCTGGGGTTGCCAGAAAGAGCTATATTTAGGGGAAAAAAAATCTTAAAAGTTGCCCCTTTGACTGGTACTCCCTGGTAGTTCCTTCCTCCTGCAAGTAGCCTTATACCAAAGGTAACTATTAAGCTCTTATCGCAGATCATTTCAGTAACAGCAGTTGTCCAACAAGCATTATATTCAAACTTCACAAACCATCTGGAATTCACATTAACATATAAAGGACATTTTGCTGTATCAAAATACTTTCACTTCTTAATTCTCTGCTGTTATTAACTTACATGAAATGGGGATAATTAGCAGACAAAAAGAAGTTTCACAACTTCTAAAAGGGAATAGTTGCATCAAGTATATGAAATATCTTCCTAGCAGCATATGTGGACACATTTTTGAGTATTCATTTCTGGCTTATTTAAAAAAAAAAAAAAAAAAAAACGAATTGAAATTATATCAATCCTAGTGATATCTATTCAGGGGATCCACAAATATATACTGACTTTTGGCTGACCTCAGCAGAGCTTTGAGAGTACAAGACAAGCCTAACTTACTATAGAATAACAGAGAATGCTTGGTCTGATATCTATAAACATCTGAGCAGATTACACACCTTCTAACCTTGTGCTAAGCAATGTAAGCTGAGCTGTGAGACCAACGAGAGCTGTCCAGGGACACCCTGTACCAAAGAGAGCTGCTCTGGCTGCCGTACAGCAGCCACAGCAAGGATCTGAACAGAGGAAGGAGAAGATAGAGGTACTGTCCTTAGCTAACAAGATAACAGCAAATGAGCACAGAGGACAGGTTGTCAACCCATGCTTGGACTGCTAAATGTATGGTTTGAACAAAAGGGTTCTGCAGAAAAAAAGCATCCAAAAGCAGATAACCCTAGTTCAGAAATTATCTCAGTCATATCCAAGCCCAACACTGTGTCTCATCAGTCTCACTTTTTTTTAAAATCTCTTCACATTGAATGTAAAATTTGGGTGTGTTTCAAATCCTTACATACATTTTCTCATTCAGCAGCTATTTTTGTTCCTATTCATGTCATAGCTGTTTAAGAGGACATGTAAAATAAGTGCGTTTTTAAAGGACTATACCTCTAACTTTCTAATAGTGCAGGTATCTGTTGTTCTCAGGTTGCTGTGAAATGTTATTTTTTTTACAACAGAATCACAGATTCACAGAATACACTGACTGAGAAGGAACCCACAAGCATCATTGAGTCTATGTCTTAGCCTTGCACATGACTATCCGCAAGTCACACCATGTGCCTGAGAGTATTGTCCAAACACTTCTTGAGTTCTGTTTGGTTTGGTGCTGTGACCACTTCCCTGAGGAGCCTGTTTTCAGTGCCCACCCACCCTCTGGGTAAAAAAACTTTTCCTAATACCCAACTTAAACACACAGCTTCAAGCCATTCATTCCCTCATGTCCTGTTGCTGGTCACAATAGAGCAGAGATCAGTGGGTGCGCCTCCTTTTCCCCTCACTAGGAAGTTGTAAACTACAATGAGGTCTCCCCTCACTCTCCTCTTCTCCAGGCTGAACAGACCAAGTGCCCTCAGCTGCTCCTCATACAGCTTTATTTCAAGGCTCCTCACCATCTCTGTTGTTCTTCTTTGGATACTCTCTAATAACTTTTTATCTATCTTATTTTGTGATGCCCAGAATTGCACACAATATTCAAAGTGAGGCCACACCAGTGCAGAGCAGAGCAGGACAATCCCCTCCCTTGACCGGCTGATGCTGCTTTGACTGATGCCCTCTAGGACATGACTGGCCCTCCTGCTTGCCATTGACCAGGACCTGCAGCTCCCTTTCCGTGGCACTGCTTTCCAGCATCTCATTCCCCAGTCTGTATGAACAGTCGGAGTTGCCCCATCCCAGGTGCAGAATCTGACACTTTCCCTTGTTGAACTTCATATGAGTGGTGATTACTCAGTCCTCTAATTCATCAAGATTTCTCTGCAGGGCCTCCCTGCCCTCGAGGGAGTCAACAGCTCCTCCCAGTTTTATATCATCTGCAAACTTGCTTAGTATCCCTTCCAGTCCTGCATCCTCTCCTGCTTAGTCCTTTCTGTGTATGACAATCCCTTCACATCAAGTAGTCTTGTAAAAATTTTGATAAATTATCTAATTGATTTGGAGAAAGACTTCAGAACACATAAAAAGCTTCAAAAAACATGCTTCAATTTATAAATCTACAGTGACTAGACTCACCGTTACAAAATCACTGCTGATCCTAACCCAAGGACATTCTCCTTTTTCTGTACCCAGCACAGGAGAAACATCTGCCTTATTTTATGTTCATGCATCTCTTCATGCCATGGGCACTAAGATCTACACCCAGCAGGAAAAGAAAGCAAGGAGAACAGGGGGGTCTTTCAGTCCTAGTCTTATGCCCCATACAGGGTCCACACTCATCACACAGGCTGGATCAAGCACCCCCACCACATCACCGGGCAGGTCTGTAGGATACTGCCCCTCCACACCTCCCACTCAAGGTCCTCCACTCTCAGGAATACAGGTTTGAGTAGTTGGAAAGACGGAGAAATATCTACAGACCCTTGTAAAAATGTCTTCATGGCAACAAGCTTTCTCTAGAGCATGCACATACATATTTTACTCACATTAATGGTATTGACTTCTGAGATAAAGCTAATAGTGAGGGTAATAAACCCAGCTTTTTAAAATATACCAGTGTAGTCAACAGAAACAAGCACACAATTTCCAAGCACGATTTAAAAAAAATCTTAGTCATGGGATGAAGACATGCTAGAACGTGAGTTTTTTCCTATTTTTACCCACTCATACTCCAAAGTTTTGGCTTTAAGAACATGGGAGTCAATTACTTGAAGGATCCATAGCAAATGACATAATGCTGTAAAAATGAATATTCATGAGGCAATTTGCATATGGATGAGACAAGGAGTTAAGGGGTGACAACTGTTTCCACAGCTACAGGCGGGGAAGGGAAGTGCCCCAGGAAAGTGGGGCTGGCCACAGCGCCGGTGGGGCAAGCGCTGTGTGCTGGGGCGGGGCAGCAGCAGAACATGCCAACTTCACTGCTGCACCTGCAGCCAACCCGCGCCACACAGTGTCAGGACGGTGTGCGGGGCCAGGACTGAGTGGGTACCAGCACCAGGGCCGGGGCGGGGGGGAGCAGCAGCCCAGCAGGGCAGTGTAAGCACGCGCAGTCACAGCAGCCCGGCCCTGGATGCAGAAGTGCAACATTGCTGAAGAGAAGCCCGGGGACTCTCAGGGTGGGTCTCTCCAGTCCGAAAGGGCTCAGAAACGGTTCCCTTTTCTCCCCTGTGCTGAGAGAGCCCATGGGGAGGAACGAAAAAGTGTCCACAGTGCTACAGAGTGGCAGGGGGTGGAGCAATGGGCATGGCCCTCATGCATATTAATGACCTGTATGTGTTTGAGATTTTGACAATTCACAAGAGCTTTGACATGACCTGTTTCTCATAAATGAGGAGGTATAACTGTAGCAGTAATGAGCATTACTTCTTAACCACCAAGTTTGCTGTTTACCTAAATCAAAGCAAACACATTTTAAAATAGAACTCTGTCATTGCATTAAACAAATGCATGCTTAAAATGAAATTTTTGACAAGTGCCCAGCGGGAAGTTGTCCCATCCTTTGTAGATGTATCACCCTGCAACAGAAAAGTGAGCCATTGCTTGAAAAACATCCAGAAAACAAACAAAACACCAACCAAAACAGACACACAGAAAAAAGCAGGCTATGTACATAGGAGCGCATATGTATTTTGCAGCCCACCAACAGTTCTAGCCAGGATATTGATTGACGTAAATGTAAAGGGAAGCTTTAAGAGGGAGTAAATATTTTCCATTTTGAATATTTTGATGGAAAAGAGCATCCAAAGGACTTTTTACAGAGCCATACAATAGGCCCCATCATACCCTCAGCTGGCCCTCCTTCCCAGGGAATCAGATCTTGGGCCACACAGACCCACTTCATTGTCTGAGTTTCTGACCTGAAAATACTTCTTCTGTTGTTAATATACACTAAAGTGGAGAAATTGAGCCTGTGTCACACTTTTTTCCACTGTCAACATAGCAATCGCTACTTTAAAAATGCCTAAACACTTTACACAGCAGAGCAATTTTTGTCCCATGCCACATTTTTATTGATTTTTAAGATTTGATTGGCATTGATGCTCTTCAAAACTTGCCAACTCAGAGCCAGGTATTCTTTATGCAAGTCGTTGCTTCCTACTATAGTGTAAGCAAAAGCTGCATTTGTTACCATGAGCATATTTACAGCCTCCCTGAAGTCAGGAAGTGCTCTTCACTGCCGTCCAATCGAGGCAGATAAGTTAGTGCACTCAAAGTCAGATTCAAGGAGTCCAGAGGCAGCACATCATTCCTGGACACATGGCAGGGAGAAGTTTTTATCTAGTTTTTGTTTAAAGTATAAGAGACGGCTTGGCTTTAACCAGCCTCCTTAGCTGAGTTTCTTTGTGTAAAGTCTAAAGGCTTTGAATCGTATTAGACACATCACCTCCTGTGATCCATAACAACCCTCTTTTTTTCAGTACACAATAGTGGATCTCCCTCAAACTTAATTATTTAACAGATACACAAAGGCCACCTCTCTCGCTTCTACCACCCTCTTTCTTTAGACTTATGAAACCTTGAAACAACGGCACTTGTCACAAGCAGCCAGCCCTGGCTGAGGTTTTATTTGCCATCAGGGACAGCCTGTCTCCATGTCCCCTATGGGCATCAGCCTCACTGCAGCACAGCAGAACTGCTGTTAGTGAGCCCACTGGGGACCACAGTAAATCCAGTCCCTTCAGCTAAATCCTGCAGAAACCATGACACAAATTCCTATGGTCTTGTTGGGCTCTAATACCAGCACAGTGTTTGCAGAAAAAGTCTAAGGAAGTGAAGAGCAAACTCACCTAATGAAGGTATTTATCATGTTTCCAAATCCCTTTTTAATTCCTGTTACGAAGCAGCAGCCAACTCCATTGTGGATAGAAGAAGAGGATTCGGACACCTTTTTCCCAGTTGCTCAGCAAAGTGCTTTGCAGCAAGAGAAAAAAGCAGTACTTATAGTGGAAAAAAAAATTAACTAATTTCCTCTCTAGTGAGAATGTCATCCTTCGTGGAGAATACTATTTTAGCCAATACCTAAACATCACAATCTGTTTCAGTTCACTTTCCCCAAACACCACTAGCAGGACAGGGGAAGAAGGGGGAGTTGGAGGCTGCTCTTGATTTTCCTTTTGGGGTCTTGCTCTCCATGTGAGGAGAGTGACAAAAAAAAATAGTACCAAGTACAATAGTACCTTCTACCCAAGGCAGGGGTAGAAGAAGGTTCCTTCATGGAGAACTTCCACCCAGTGTATCCCACATGCCAGTAGTCACTTCAATGCCACTTCTGCCACAGCCAGTACAGGGAGGAATCTTATAGCAACTGTTTTCAGTTGTCTGGTTTTGGTTAGGTCCCTGAAATGCATAAACTGCAATTTGGTATCTCACTGCAGGCTTTAAAGGCATCCTGGAGTAGCAGGGGGAGACGGGAGGACTGTGATGAAAAGGCAGCATTGTTTCTATTAAAACACAGTCAACCATCTTCCACTTCGTGCCCCCCATATTGTGGCTTCACATCTTAGCGGCGTGATTTTTCAGCTATTAAGGAGGCCCATTTCACAACTGTGCATGTGCAACCTGGCATGCATGCATATTCAAAGTAGGCAGTCATGAATATGCAAATTTCCCCCCTCCACGGCCGCCTGTATCACGGTTTGGCTTGGCTCGGGGTGACCGCCCATGCCACAGCACTATGGCAGAGCCAAGCTGGGCACGCACCAGTCCCATAGCTGCTCAGCTCGAGCGCCGCCCGCCCCGCTCCCCTCGGCTCGGCTCCGAGCAAAGAGGCTTTGTGCAATTATGAAATATTTACACACTCTCAGGTTAGACATGGTGTCCAAGACTTTCTCAGGGTAGATGCCCACCCTGAGTATGGAGAGACCAGGTCTACCCACCCAGAGAGACACTGGGACAGTGCCGCGGGTAGCGCCCTCACACCTGTGCCCCTGGCCGAGCAGAAAAGGGTTTTTTCCCAGCATGGAGTGGCCACAGGCACCAGGAAGCACAGACACAAACACTGACACACAGCAGGGCAGTTCTGAAACAGTGCCAGAGTGCTGGGGGGAGGCGGTGTGAGGGGGCAGGGCAAATTTGCGTATTAATGAGCTGCTATTCTAGGTGGACAGAGGGCTTCGTGGATGGGGGAAAGACCTGCAGTACCATGGTATAAGAGACCCGACTGTATGTTACCAACACTCAGATGTGCTTTCATTCATCTTGTTGTTGATGCTTTTCCTCATCTTCATGTTGGATTTTCATATCGGTGCACAAGCAGAAGGCACAAGCTGATTCCTGGGAAGCAAAAGGCTAACTCCTAGAAACCACACTGAGATTTGGAAGGCTTCTAACTGCCTAGGCCTGCTCTGCTGCTGGCTGATGGAGGTAGATCAGTGCCACCTTCATCTGTGGAGCTCCCTCCCTGGCTCTGCCACACATGCCTCACATTTGAGGCAAAGGTCATCCTCTGCATCCTTCTAAGGAAAAACATGATAAGGCAAACTTAATGGTGAACATTATCTTGGTAAAATATGGCACTGCAAGTTGTCACTCTAATGATATACTCAAATGTACCTGGGAAGGCTGGTCCTGGCAGCAAGCTGGTAAGTACTGTATTTACCTAGCCATTGGCAGCATGGCTAGGTGTGACCAGCTACAGATAAATCACATGGAGAAGAGAAATGGGAGGCCCAACCACTGATAACCACTTTTTTTCACTGTTAGTAGCAGCCAGGGTATGTTTTTGAAAGAGTGAGTGACTTGCAACGTGGAGTCCACATGTGGCTCTGGGCAGCAGCTATGGGAGATCCTGCACGGGGCTGGGCAGTATCTCAGGGCTCAGGGGACTGCACCACACAGCAGGGTGCCCAGCCCCGCAGCCATTCAGGGTACAGGAGGCACAGAAACACTAGCCTAGGGAGAATGCCTAAACCTTTTAAAAAGCCTATATCTATTGTGAGGCAAGAAGGCACTGCTGTGAAAAATCTCCTGCAGCTAAAATTTCCTCCCTCAAAAGGAATGGGAGCAGGGCTCCACACCTATCAATCCTTGACAAATTAAAACTACAGAATCACAGCATATTCTGGGTTGGAAGGGACCCACAAGGATCATCGAGTCCAACTCGTAAACAGCATCACTGCCTCCCTGGCAGGAATCGAACCCCCAGTCTCCCACATGAGAGATGGGGACACTCACCACTGTACTAAAGTGGACGCATCATTTGGTACTGAGCAGATAACCTCCTGCTGCAAAGGAGGCAGAGCACTGCTCCAGCCTGCGTGACCACCCTTGCTGTGATGCCAAAAAGCCCTAGACACCTCAGATGCTGCCAGCACTTCTAGGGATGTGTTCAGCTGTCCATCACGAACTGCCAGTCAAGACATGGCCTTCAAGGCCACGGAAGGTGATAAGCGCTCCCTCCGCCTACATTCAGAATACAGTTTTGCCCTGGTCCTCAGAGGCTCAACTGTGCCGCACAATGCTTTGCTACTGCTTTGCTCACCTCTTCCAGGTACCTCTCCTAACACACAAAAGAACCATGCAGTTCAGGTTTAACTCAGGCACTTGCCTCTCAGTTAAAACACAGGCAGAGGACAGAGCCATGCTCCAACCTTTCGCATGATAGTCCAGTAGTTAGAGCACCAGCTCTCTTCAGGTGGTGGGAAACTTCTGCCTGAGGCCACATCTTTTGGTTATAAATGTTTTTCTTCAGAGATAAGTCATCATAGCTAGGCTTCACAAACAAAGATAGGAAGGGCTCTACCCACACTTGCTACAAAAACACTGATGACTAAATAGACCGATGCAGGATAGACAAGTCCAGGTGCAAAAGGCACAGCAGAAAGTCTCCTTAGGTGGTATGACTCGCAGAGGACAGGTATGCCACTCCTCCCATTGCTGCTCTTCAGTTTTACACAAGTTTTGTAAAGGCGATAGTTTTCTCATCTGGAGAGACTCTCAGGCACAGCGAAGGATGATACTTCCCCTACTCACCTCTGCCGCCACAGAATGGCTTATAGCCTAGTGGTTTGGGACCAACAGGAAGGAGTTGGCTTGTGGATACTTTCAGACAGAGAGGAAATTCATATTACAGTGTCACAGTGTTGATAAGGTTGGAAAAGACCTTGAAGATCATCAAGTCCAACCTATAATCCAACTAAAACCTAACAGCTATGACATTTATATCATGACCCGCAACACCTCATCCAATCTAACCTTAAATACCTCCAGGGACAGCAATTCAACCACCGCCCTGGGCAAAACATTCCAATGCCAGATCACTCTTTTGGTGAAAAACTTTTTCCTAATGTCAAGTCTAAACCTCCCTTGTTGGAGCTTAAAACTATGACTTCTTGTTCTATCTCCAATGGCCAGAGAGAAAAAACAAACTGTCTGCAACGTCCTTTTAGGTAGTTATAGACAGTGATCACCCCTGAGCCTCCTCTTTTGCAGATTAAACAGACCCAGCTCCCTCAGCCTCTCCTCACAGGGCTTATCTTCCAGCCCCTTTATCATCCTTGTTGCCCTTCTCTGAACATATTCCAGCNTTCTTAAACTGGGGAGATCAGAACTGGACACAGTACTCAAGATGAGGTCTGACCAGCACCGAATACAGGGGAAGGATAACTTCCCTAGTCCGACTGACCACACTGTTCCTAATACAGGCCAGGATGCTATTGGCCCTGCACCTGGGCACACTGCTGGCTCATATTAAGTTTCCTGTCAATCATTACTCCTAAATCCCTCTCCATTTCACCACTCTCCACCCACTCATTCCCCAGCCAATAGCGATGCATGGGGTTGTTATGTCCGAAGTGAAGAATCCGTCACTTAGACTTGTTAAATCTCATACTATTGGAGTCTGCCCATCTTTCTAGTCTGTCAAGGTCCCACTGAAGGGCTCTCCTACCCTCTGGCAGTTCAACATTTGCCCTCGCTTCATATCATCTGCAAACTTGCTGGTGATGGTCTCAATTCGCTCGTCCGTATCATCAATAAAGATGTTGAACTGTGCCGGGCCTAACACTGATCCCTGTGGGACTCCACTAGTGATTGACTGCCATTGGACCTCTTAGCTGCCTGGGCACACTGCTGGCTCATGTTGAGTTTGCTGTCCACTAATACCCCGAAGTCCCTTTCCACCTGCTGACTCCATCCCCAGCCTATAGCTCTGCCTTACATCCCTCAAGAAGGTCTCTAGGCACAGAGCTACTGTATAATAATGACACCAACTAGCCATTTTCATATAAAATAAACCTCTCTCAACAAGCATTCAGTTCTATTCCTGGACTAGTGAGGCAGCCCAGGATGACTAGCCAAGATGTGGGCCACCCAACTGGGGAGTTAAGCCTCAGGATTTGACACTGACCCATACACAGTCTTGGCTGGGAGAAGCACTTTGCAGCAAGTAACTTGGCCAGCATAGCATCACTGGCATGTGTTGTACTGCCACCAAACTTAGAGTAGTACCTGTGGAAAAATACTAGTAAAAAAACTAGAGCATCATTAGATCCATGGATATAGAGGCAGTTTTCAATTAATATACTGTGGCATTTAGGTAACTTTGTGTCTGTGGTTGTCATTATCTAGAAGTTATAGACTCCAAATGCATAAAAGTGAGAGCTGTATTAACATGATTCTGTGTTTGAGCTCATGAGCTTTTCTATGCAGTAGAATATGTCTGCCTCAGAATGGTACCATGGTAAAGCAGACTCAGAATGAAGCTGAGCTGCGGCTAGCCATCCCTGGGAGCAGTACCTGTCCTAGCTCCCTGGCTACTTGCCCCTCTCCCAGTGGCACAATGAGCACCCCTCACACTCCTGTTACTCAGCAGATCTATGCAGTGTTCAAGAGATGTCCCTGTCCTCCAGTCACCTTAACACTCCATGGAAATTTGATTCACAACCTGCTGCAAGGAAACAGACCAGAGATTTGGGCAGACACAGTAATTAATGTTTTCTTCTTTTCATTTCAGATCATTCCCCAAAATGTGTGTTTGTAAAATGCCATGACCAACATGGACCAGACATACATGAGGTGAAACAGTGCTTTAATCTAGGGAAGCAGAGCCTCACTGCAACCCCAGCTACTCCAAGTAGCCACCAGCTCACAGCAGTTGCTCCTTCCCTGTCCAAGCATAGACAACTTCATTGCATGATAGCACAAGCCACAAACACAAAACTCTCGCTTCAATAGGTCACTCTTTGTCCCATGCTGTGTCTACATAGGTCTATCTACTCTGCCATTGACCAGACAATCAAACTAGTACAGGGGGATCTGTGGCAGTGAAGCCAAAACATCACGGAGCAGATGAATGGCTACCACGTACCACTGCTCAGGGCCCTGTTTTCACTGCCTTGGCATGCTCTTTGATGTCATGTAAAGCTAAGTTAAGTGAGGCATGAGGCCGCCTATATTATTCTGGCAGCTGTTTCAAGGGTACAAGCCATGGAATCAACCTTCTTGGGGAAGAGCAGCAGAGTTGTCATACTAGGAAATAAAATCATGCTTCTGAACCACAAACCTGCTTGGTTCATATTTCATTTCTCCAGGAGGTCAATCAGCTAAAACAGGAAGCAGTGAAATCAAACAGTTGCTTGCCAAAACCAGTGTGACCCAACCACTGGACTGCAACACTTGAAACTGCTCTATTAGACATTCCAGGTATCAGTAGTCTGTAAGCCTCAGTTTTTTGCTTTAGCTAAGAATGTTTAATGAACAACACACCAGACTGAACTACCCCTCCAACTGCTAGTTCAAATGCAGGTCTCACCCTCAGACTCAGTCCCTCAACACCACTCATGCTCATAACCCTGCATCTGACAGACCCAAACAGGGTCAACTGTGCCTGGGCGGCACTGCTCCCAGAATCTACAGCAAAGAGTGGAGGCAGTAAAGCTTTGTCAGGTGACTGTATATTAAGAAAAAATGAAAAAAAAAAAGATACATGTGCCAGTGTAAAAGCTCCATCACAAAAGGATCTGTACTGATACAAGCAAGTCAGACCTGCTGCCACAGCATCTGAGTGTGCTGGGAGAGCTACTCTGCTGTGATTATGCTGACACAGTCAGAGCAACAAACGCCTCCATGCACCAAGGACTTATCTAGAAAAGGTGCTTACAGGGATTAGGACTTCCTGTTTTACAGTCAGACAAGCTCTGCCCTTGACTTTAGGGGCTTGGGAGGTTGTACTTGGCTAAGGACAGACTGGGAGGGTTTGGACTGTGACCTTCCTCACAAAATCAGTGGTGTTCATGTGGCTAGCATCACTGTGCAAGTCAGTGGCTTGTGAAACACAGGCACAAGTAGTCTAAAATTAAAAAGCCTCATAACAAGAGATATAGATGCCATCTTCCAGCATGCCTTAAACAATTCTGAAAAGTCAATGCATTTTAAAAAAGCTACATAGATTTGCAAATACCTGTTAAAAGGGCAGCAAGAATCATATATAAATATATTGACAGAACTATGACTGAGTCCAATGTATCAAGGGGATGCAAAAATTTCCACTCCTCTAACTGCTTCTATATTTGTAGCTGGGGACTCTTTTGGCTTTAGAAGCTGATAACCTTACAGAAGAGCTGTTTCAGGAAGGCAGCTTTACTACACAGGTTTTTGGGAAAATTTATGCAAGGAGATTGTTAGAAGTGCAAAGACAAAAATATTGTGTATGATAGACACAGATGAATTACCTGGCAGTCTTTTTCACTCTGGTATGTGGAGATTGGATCTGTCAGCTGCTGTTTTTCATAGACACAGGGTCATGAAGACTCACTATAAAGTTTTAATATGCTTTTACTTAGCAATACTTAATACAGTAAGCCCCTGAGTTTCACAGGTCCATGGGTCCGCACTGGAGCCGCAAAGTCCGCAACTCACAAAATAGGAAACTCATTAATACGTAACTAAAACCCACCCATCACCCTAACCCCCTCAGCTCCGGAGCACTGTGCAGCCTTCCCCGGACCGCCCTGTGCCCTGAGACAGCTAAGGAGACCTATGGGAATGGCTTCTGCCCAATTCCATCCAGGGAGTCCCAGGATTCCTGCCTTTTGCCACCATACTGAGCCGGGGCTTATGAGGGAGTGTGTGTGTGTGTTTAACATCAACTCAACTGGATAAGCATGTCATGCGGGCTCAGGTTACCATGGCAGCGGGGGCCCTGGTGCCGCAGCTGTGGTGGAGAGGGAGTGGGCAGCCTATCCTGGGGCTGGTGTCCATGGCGGGGCAAGCTGGGGTGCCTCAGGAGAGGATGGCACCAGGACGGGTGAGGACATGCCGCCGTCCACCTGACTCAGCCACTGCCAGCCTGTCCTGGGGCTTATAACCATGGTAATCCTTCCCTACCCAGCTAATGGCTTATTTACACGTTGTCCTGGTGCCAATTAAGACGAAGTATGAATTGAATTTAGAAATACTTGAATAATATAGAGAGAGAAATAAGAATTTTACTAGGAGAAAGAAAAAATTATAATATAACAAATGTGTATATATATATATATAAATATATATGTTTGAACAAAAACAATAACCATATCAACAACAATGGAACAATGACTACTGTAGACAGCTGGGGAAAAAACAAACACAAAGAGGCCAAGTTCAAGGGAGACCAGGGCACCCCTGGGATTCCAGGGGCAGGGAAATAGGGTTCAGGGTAGGCAAACCAGTGGCCAACAATCCTTTTCTGAGATGTCTGAGGGACTGTAGGAAGATCTAGCAGTCAGCAAGGGGAAGGCTGTACTGAGATGAAGAGTCAAGGTCCACGTGGTCCTGGGCAAAATTATGATGGTAGAGATCAGAGGAGAAAACAAGGCTTCCTCAGTCCAGAAGATCCACGAACTCCCTTCTGTGAGGCCCAGCAGCTGCAGTAATAGGGCCTTGGGCCCCTCCTCTAGTCACATGCCTTGCTGAGAAGGGAAGATAAGAAAAACAATCCTCCATTGTTTCTCAGGTAAAAAGGAGAAAGCCCTTCCCCTGGCCACATGACTTGCAGAAGAGGGAAGGGGAGACAAGAAAGGAAACCCTATTGTCTGTTCCAGTAAAAAGGAGAAAAGTTTTACAGTATAACAATAGGGTTCTCCCCATAACATACATCCATGATCTTATTTACACAGAGCTTGGATGAGCATATGTCGATCCCTGTTTGATTGGCTGTTTTGTTTGGGAGTTTTGGGGGAGTTATTTTGTTTGGGTTTTTTTTCCATGCCTATGCAGCTGCCCCCCCCGACCCAGCCCCAGTCTCAGCCTAAGCCCGTGGCCACAGCCGGGAGCAGCTGTAACTGTGTCCCAAGCAGCTGGTGCTCCCCAGCATTACATCCACAGGGAAAGCGCTCCCCTTGCGGCACCATATCTGCCTCCCCAGGGACTGCACTAGGAGCTGGGTCTATGTGATCACCGGGCAGCCCCAGCTGCTTGTGAGACACAGTCCACACAGTCACGTGACGAAGGCAGGCTGCGACATGCTGTCCCAGGGGGAAGCGGGACTTCAACCCTGTGCCACAGGTTTTCCCTGCAGCCCCATTGGCAAGGTTGAGACATTGTGTAAAGCATACATAGGAAACGCATACCCTCCAATCCCCCAGCGACTGCCTGACCACCTCACGGCACTGGGGGCAGCTGCACCATGTTTGCTTCACCACGACGGCACATTGGCAAGCGCCAAAGGGTTTGTGGCCCCACCACGGTACAAAAGAGGGTGCTGGTACCCTTCTGTGGGTGGCCCGAGATGGTGGTGGGCAAGCGCTCAACCCCCAGAGCCCCTAGACACATAGCGAGTGCTGCAGTGAGCAGTGTGGAGCCGACACAACAAGCACTCCAAAGCTGAGGGGGGGTGGGGGGTGGGACAGGCAGGGCTCATTTACATATTCATGATCTCATTCACACATTCATGAGCTGTTTTTCTTCATGGCATTTTCAGTGCATGCACGGATCCTGCTTTTTTGCTGAAAAATGAATCGCGAAGATTTGAACCCACAGAGATGCAAACCGCAAATGATCGGGGATTTACTGTATTCCCTGTATTAAATTCTGAGGCAAGGCAAACTCCTGTAATTTGTGAAAACAAGAACCATAGGTAGACAATTCCTACAACTAGGAGTTGGTTGTTACACCAAAGCCAGAGATCTCAATTAATGTGTTTTGTGTAAAACTAGGAAGCAGCTGGTTTCGGTTTCACAGAGGTTACCACAACAAAGTTGCAATGGAAGAGGCAAGAAGAGACATACATCCAGACTGAGCACCCTTTATCCAATTCACAGCACACACTGTTCCCAACACAGTCCTGTCCAGAAACCAACTTTAGCAGCTGCTGTGTCAAGTGTCAAGAAAGGTATTGTGCATACAATATAGCCTAATAAAACATAATCTAGAAGAACTCACATATGTTGCTGTTAGTCTACCTAAAATCAACTCGCAAAATTGCCAGTTAGAGTTATGTTAGCCTTTTCTCCCCCTTCTGCTTAATAAGGGGTTTGCATTCCCCTGGAGTCAGGCAGCTGTGAATGCAATGAGGAGATGGCTCTCAGCTGGGGGGAAGTCCATCAGCCTTCAGGAATCTTTGTCAGTATGATGGCAAAGAAATTGTACCAAATTCTACCTTTTTCCATTTACAGCTAGTCAGCAGTGCCAGTGGAGTGGAATTCCCCTTCCAGTGTCTGTGTGAACTTTCTTACTGCAGCATGAGTGACAGGTCTGCAGAGATGTGCATCAGTGTTTTCTGTACCACCTTCCTTTTGAGCTTTGCGTGCAAGAAGCTGGACAGGAGCCAGAAGAATGGAAGAAGTTGTGGTTGCATCACTGCAGTTTTTAGTTGAAGCTTTCAATGTCCAAACACTGCAAATAAAAACAGTTTGTAGAATGCTGTGTTATACTGAGGTATAATCACCTCTCTGAGTATCTGTCACCAAATGACCTTGCTTACAAAAAAGAACTTGACCCACTAGGACTTGACCCCCTGAATGCATAAAAATGTGCACAGACTTGCAGAAGATGAGTTTAGATTACAACTTTAACTAACACAAATACTAATCGAGTCTTTAAGAGATTAAAAAAAAAAAAAAAAAAGCAACCTAAGATGTTGCTTCATCTAATTATGGATATTGTCAGAAATGGGTTACATCTAGAACACACATCTGTGGGTTACATCTAGACAGCCACTAAAGAGTGAGTAGTGCAAATACTACTGGTTGCTCTTTTTTTTCACTTAATTTTAAAAAGTCTTGCTCTCATTGCCTGGAATTTCAAGTACAGTTATACCCTGTTGTTCACAAGGAATGGGACAGGCCATGGGTCTCGCAGAAAGCCAAACTTGCAAAGAACTGCAGGTCGTTAATATGCATGCAGACCACGCCCATTGCTCCACCCCCCAGCGCTCCAGAGTGCTGCGAATAATTTTCTGTTTCTCCCCTCGGACTGTCAGCACAGGGGAGCAAAGGGAACTGTTTCTGAGCCCCCTCTGACTCAGGAGACCCCCCTCCCGAGAATCTGTTGACTTCTCCAGACTGCTGCGGCCGCGCTCCCACAGCCCAAACTCCGCGCCGCGGTTCCCCCACCCTGACCCCGATGCACGTGCCCACAGCGTCCTGGCATGGCATCTCGGCCCTCCGGGGCTGCTGCAGGGCCGGGGCTACTGCGAGGCGGGGGCTGCTACGGGACCAGGCTGCCAGCCTGCCAGGGCTGCTGCGCATCTGGGGCTGCTGCAGGGCCGAGGCTGCCAGCCCGCTGGGGCTGCTGTGGGGTGGAGGCTGCTGCGGGGCCGGGCTGCCAGTCCGCCGGGGCTGCCACAGGGCTCTTAACACTGGAGAAACTGCGCGTCCTCCCTGCGTGCCCTCCCCAGGGGGCGGGCCCGTCCTGCCTCACAGGAAGAGCCAGCACTGCCCCTCGGCAAAGCAGAAGCACTGTGCATGCATGGGCTGGGGAAAGTCGCAGATCCCGGAAGCCGGACTGCGAGAAAATTGCTTCGCAAATGGGCGGGGTCATAAAGGAGAGGTCACAACGCAGTGGGGATTCACTGTAATTTTCTGTGATTACAGATAGAGGAATTGTTCTAGTCCATAGTCAATCTTTTGTTGAGAGAGCCCACCAGAAGGGGTTGTTTACACTAATCCTGCAGTGGAATTGCTCTGTGTGCAAAAGAAAATTTGTATCTGTACTCCGTGGAGTGGAAAATAGGCATACAACCATGAACAGCAAAAGTCTTGATAAATTAGAAAACTGTAAGTCAGGATTGAATCCCCAGTTATCTGTAGAGGTGCCTGGGCCTCTCTGGTTTGTTTTAGAGGAGAACAAAGGAGCATAATGTTGGCTCTACTGACTACTCAGCTTACAATAGACAAAAAACTATTTCATCAGACTGCTCTCTGCTCCCATACTCATTCTCAGCCATGCACAGGGGCACAGCCATGGCTGAGTCCTTCCTGGAATATCACAGCTGGGGTTCAAAGTGTCACCAAAAAAATTCCTGAATGCACCAATTGTCAGCACTCAGGACCTGATCCAAATTTACCCATTTAAAAAAAAAGAAATAAATTCTGTCTGAACAGAGGGGCAGTGTGTGAAGAGCTGGCCAGCTAGGAGGCCACGCACAGGTGAAGCAGACAGCAGGAAAAGGTACCCTAGAGCACTGTGAGGAAGATCCAGGTTTCAGAGATATTTGGGCCTGTTGTTCCCTGGGCTGCCAGCAGGAAGAATCTCTCCCTAGAGTGACAGTATCAAGGATACAGAGAGCTAATATTAAAGTGATAGTGTGGTAATGGCTTTTAAAAACAGTGATTTGGCAAAATGACTTTTTTTTTCCTTTTTTCACAGAAAACTGATTACTTGTCTTACAGCTTTCATAGCTGCTTTTTTACTTTATCAGCAGTTAATCCTTAAAAAACATTTAAAAAATAAACATTCCATACTTTTTATCACAGAAAAAAATTGTAAGTTGACAGAAAAAGGACAAAAATTTCCAAGTTTTTCTTTAAGATGGGCTTCTTCCCCCTTTTCCCCATCACCACTCCCACCAGCAATGGAAATCACTAGCTCTGTTTTGAACAGCTTAAGAAAATCACACAGGCTGTGGCAACAAACACATCCTGAGGTTTGCATCACTGCCTGAATGAGGCCAGTGTGGCTGAATCAGCTTTTCAGAGGACAGGGCTACAGCCAGACCCTGTATGCATCCTTGGAGGAAGTGTAGTCCCAGCCTGGCTCTTCTTGCCACTTCTCCAGGCAGGTTGGTGGCAGTCTACACCATGAGCTCCTAACTTCCTCTGTGGCATCCAGAATCACCTGGAAGAGTCCTGTCAAGCACAGGAGCCAGAGTACAATTTAATTCAGTTATATATCAGGTGACTTCATACCAGAGCTGGTCCCTGCACTGCAATAATACTCCATGTGCTTTTATCTGGCAAAGACCCCAGATTCTCCATGCAGTTCCACCTTGTTCCTCTCCTCTCACTTGCAGAGTAGGGGGAAAACAGGAGTTTTTCAGAGCAGAAGAACATGACAAAGAAAGAAAATGCAGGCTTACCAGCCTCCAGAGCGAAACAACATTAATTACTTGCTTAAATGTTTTTCATGTCATAGTTATACTTCTCTAACTTAGAGTTAGCAAAATGAGACAGCTCATATGTATAAGCCTTTGGTTTGCAAATCCATCCTTTACCCACGTGATGGCTCTCTCCAGACTTTGGGATATAGGAAAGTAGTTAAATTTTAAATAATATTTATATTGCACTGCAGTGATATACATTAATTAATATGTCTTGCCCTCACTCAACACAAATCAGTCAGTAAAATAATATCTGAGACATTGGTTCCATTTGAAAACTTGATCACATGCCTCTACTTTTACCCTTGTTTGCAAACACCCCTGTGACAGCAGACCCTCTCTGGGAAATGACTGTGACCACTATAACAGCACTAGTTATTTCCCCAGGATCTCCAAAAGCTCCTCAAAATGCACATGGCTGGCAGTGCTGACCCAAGTGCTGGTAGTACTGAGAAAGGGCAAAGGACAAGGTGAAAGGACCCAACAGGCATTACCTCTTCCTGCTGCAGTGGACCTTTCACCCTGGTAATTTCATAGCTGGGCTCTTCAATCTGTGGTTTTAACAAATGAAGACTGAGCAAATGATCTTTTTCTCTCAGAGTAAAGCACTAAGCTTTGTATCAGCTGTTAAGAGAGAACTGGGACCAAGTGAGACCCAGGCTTGTGCAAGCTGGAGAAGAGGGGGGGCCATGAGGGACTGCAACCACATTGCCTGTCACAACAAGATATATTGCACCAGTCTGCCCTCGTGAGAGAGAAAATTCCCCACTGAATTTGCGCTGATTCATAATATCCTTCCACAAAGGTTCCACCATGGTAGGAGACCCACTCTCCAAAAGGCCTTATCCCAGGCTGGAACACAAACTGTGCAAGTGGTGAGAGGCTGTGCAGCTTACAGTTTCTCACAGGTGTTCTCTGCAAAACACTTTCTGTGGTCTCCCATTACAATGCAAGTTTGTGAGAATCGTCTCTGACCTCCCTGAATCTGCATGGTCAGCGGGCCCCACTCCTGCTTGCACAAGACACTGGATGTCAGATGCAGCCATGGCTTCATGGTCTGGTTGGGACTGTGAATGACTTTTGCAGGATGATGACAAAAAGGGAGTTAGGGGAAAAGCAAATTAGAATAAGTATAAACATACCACCAAGAGTGTTTCCCTAGGGTGACAGATACATATTGCAATTGTTTGGGACATGTAATTTCTTTGCAACACAATATTTAATTGCATCACATTAACATTCCTGTGCTGTAGTAAAATGTGCTATTGTAGAAAAGTTTTACATTAACCATAGGTTTTGGCTAAGACCTACTTTTCACTGTTAATATCATGGTGTGGCTGCTTGCAATAACACATTTCATATATTTCTTGCACTGAAAAAGGAATAGAAACCTTTTTATTTCATAAAAAACCTTCTAAAATGCAGGCTGCAGCCTCAAACTTGGGAAATCCATGCTCCTGGAGGAACACGGTAAGGAGCTGAACTTTTTCCCTCTCTACATTCACTCTGTATGAGGCTAGCAGAGATGGCAGTGGCAGAAGGAAGGAGGGTGCCCAGGGCAGTGCCAGACCTGGTAAATCTTTCAGATATAACTACAGAGCTTCTGTGTTGATGGTTTGTTGACTTTTGATGGTTTTCCTGCTAGGTAAATATTGCTTAAGAAAGTAATTTATATAAAAACAAGAGTACTAAGCAAAATCACTGAGGCAGTGCTGCAAATGACTGCTTGTACAGACACTAAGTTCCACAGGACAGATCTGAGGCTCTTGGGGAGTTCTGGATGCTCTTGTAAAAGAGAATTAGCATCACCAAAAGTGGCTTATCTCTTAAGCACATGGTGGAAGAGCGTTCCACTGGTACAGGGAATGCAGACACATCCTCTTCATCACTGTCTTTGGCTTTAGGGTCTTCTCGCTTTTTCTTGTTAGTGATTGCTATAATCTCATTTCTTTAGCTGAAATTGTGCAATGCAGTGAGTTGCCAGGATAATTTGGCAGCTTGGTCAACTGTTCTAGGAGAGGCAACATCTGGAAGTGCTTTCCTTCAGCTTTGTAAGGTTTTGCTCTTCTTCAGGTATTCCTTGGAAGGCCCCATTCTGAAATAAAGTAGAAACAGTAAAAGCATGACCAGACACTGCTTTACCAGCACAGCAGAAGCAGTTCCTGCTGCACTCCCACTTGCACCCAGCTCCTGAATCTTGGCAAACCCTGGTGAGCTCAGCACACAGCAGCTGCTGGAGGAAGGAAGCCTTGGCCTACCACAAGGAAGTGGGGACCTAGACAGAGGAACAAGGTCCCCCCTCTGCCTACCCATGCCTCACCCATGATTCAACATTTGCTAACACTATCCATCAGAACATGGAGCCAAAGTAGAAGAGCTCACTCTCAAAATCTGTGCAGTGGCCAAGTTGATGCAAGGACAAATGTCACTGACCTTTACAGCATTCCAAGAACTAAAATCCTGCAGCTCCCTCCCTCTCGCTGGGAAAATAGCTTAAAACCTGTTCTCTTTACAGTCTTCCCCTGGAGGAAAAAAAGGTATCCATCCCTATAGAAGCATATGTGTTCTGTGCATTCCTTGTTTTATACTTTACAAATTGATGCCAACTTTCAGTCATTGAATTCGGATGCTCATATGAACAGTGTGTGATTACATTTTCCATCTGAATGTTTTCCCACAAGCACAAGCATTAATTCAAAATACTGTTCTTACAAGTAGTAGTGTTGTAACATATACTTAGATGAAATATTTAACTGGTGTAGATGAAACTGCTTTGCTGGAACCAGCAGAGCTGCACCAGTTTACACCACCAGGGGCCTTGGTCCACAGCTGTTTCCCACTCCTGGGCAGCCAAGATGCTGTGTTTGGACCAATAGGATTTATGACCATTTTAAATAGAAGTGACTCTCTCATGCTCATCAGTAAACTGCTGTGTCGTTGGACTGAAGGCAGCTGAGTACTTTTCCACTCTTTTTAGCTACTGCGATCAGAAATCATGGGTTTGTCGATAACCACATTCCTTTGAAATGAGTTTGCCAGTGCACTGAAAGAGATCTGTTCACACTGGGAGGCATTGTTTCCCAGGCTATTCCAAACAATACAGAAAACACTGTGTTCTCATTTGAGTACTATGAAGAAAGACCTCAGTGGAAGAGCTTTTAAAGCACCAGCATCCACAACTCTATAAACTATATTCTTTAAATAAAGAAAAACACTCTGTGTCATGCAGAAGTAAATCATGATCCACTCATGGACTTCATCCAATATTAGAAATATGGATGAGCTTCAGCTTGGTTTTCTAAGCAATTTTCATTTGCAGCAGTAGAGGGAAAAAAATAAGAAGAATTAAAAATAAAAGCAGAGATTACATGAGCATTTGGGCCACTTCATTCTCATTAGAAAAACATAATGACAAATTCATTGAAATAGAGCAAGATCAAGATATTTGGGGTAAGACCTTGCCCTGACACAACTCTGGCCTCAGAGACCTTGATACTGAGTCATTGTAGAACATGGAGTTGTTAATTCATCCACAGTGAACTGGATCAGGTTTGCCAACCAAGTTGGAAGCAGTATTTCAGGGACTGACTGGGTATTGATGCTTTAAATAGCAACAGATTGTATATACATGGCACTTGTTGTGAGAAGCTGCACAAACACATGTTGGTTTTGAGGTGGCCTTGCAAACCAGCAATGTCCTGGTGGAAAACAAAGCAGGGCATGCTCACCTGTTTTTCATTCCAAGCCAGACAGTAAGAAGTGGGTAGACACTTCATTTCCCAAATTAGAAATGAATGGGTTATATTTATGTGCTTTTTGTCCTCAGTTATGCCATTCCTCCAACAAGGGACCTCAGTCTTTGGATCTCTTTCCTATCATTCAGCATCCCGCAGAACTCATACTTGGTCTTGCATTGCTTGCTCTAACCTTCCCCCCAGCCCTACCTACTGAATCTAACAGATTTCTTTTAGCTTCAAAGTCAGCTGGATCAGGCCAGAAAATGAAGAGCAGGACTTTTCCCGGTGCAGTCCAACAAAGAAACAAGTTTTTAATGAGCACAGCAGAAAGGATGTGTGAAATAAAGATAATAATTTTCCATGGTGGAAGCTTGAACTATTTCACCTACATAACTTAAACCCTTCATAAACAGAAGGATTTAAAACCCCAGTTATATTTTTGTCCTCCTCTTGCTTCCCCTCCCCCTTAAACACAAGCAGACCCAGAGAAGTCCATAGGAGGTGAATGGACAGATTGTCCTCACTGGACTGCAGTGGGTTTTACTGCCGAGCATAACTTGGCTTATCATGTTCCTGTTATTCTTGCAGGAATCTGTGTCCAAAAGAGCATTTCCAAACTGAGATGTCTGCTTCACAGTCTCTGCCAAGAAAAGGCTCCAGGCTGGATAATGGCCAAACTTAATGCTGTAGCTTTAAAGAGGCAATTCCAGTTAAGGGCGGGTTGCTCTGTTTTACTTTTAAATCTAGTATATTTTGCAATGATCTACTATATGAACCCATATTCATGCCGCACTAAGAAGATGAAGAAGATGATCAAAAAGAAAAAGAAATCTAGCAGCAAAATAGCAGGTCTGTTTTAACAAATCTAAAAGTCCTTTGAATATTTCTCCTTCTCTGTTTTGCGACAGAAACAGGTCTGAGAACAGAGTAAAGCATTAATGTCAATGAGCATGATGGCTACTGAAGCCCAAATTGCAAGTGGGCACAGGCAATAGCAAATATTGTACAGCAGTTACAGCACCATCACTTTTCCTTCCTGCTCCAGAGCTCAGGTATAGAAAATGGCCTTACAGTGTGTCATTTACAAGTGATAAGCAGTGAAGGAGAAAAATAAAGATTCATCAGTTATCCAGAGCAAGGAGCATCATAAGTTTTCAAAGAGAAGTTGTTGTTCTTCAAAACCCACCAGAAATTTCAATGGGGATTTAGTTGGGCCCTGTGCCAGGAATAAGCAGAAATACTCAATAAATTCCTACAACATGTCAGTCTGGGTTTTATGTAAAATGCTGCAAGTATTAAAGAAAAAAAAAACCACACCACAGAAGACCAGAAAAACAAGAAGCAATCTGTCAAAATAAAAGGATTTATATTTTTCTATGAGGCTCATTCAAGGTGGAAAGACCAGAAACATGTTGGAAAACTTTCAGAGAGATACTAGCTTCATCAAAGCACTTGGCTAGGATAAGGAACTAAAGGATCTGTATTATTACTGCTTGGGGAAGAAATGGCTGCTGGGTAGGAGATAGGAAGATAGAGACAACCAAAAAATAAAAGACTGTTTCTTCATTGTGAGCCTGAAAGGGACCCAATGCACTGCTTAAAATCCATTCATACTGCGCTGCTGGGCAAAAGCATTATTCCTGATGAAACACAGAAGTTCCCTTCCCCAAAGCCAATCCAGGATCCTTCCAGTGCTGCAGTAGCTGCCATGAAGCAGCTGCCAACATCAAGCCTAGTGCTTACAGCCCAGGCCACTCATCCCAAACAGGTGCCCCACTTGGCACCACACTAAGTCGTTGACCCGTTATACAGTGTGAGGTTTGGGAGATGAGCTCTTGAAAATCTGGGTGCAGCATCTGAAGATGCTTCCCCTGTAGCCCTTCACTCCTCCTCACTGACACAGGCTGTCATCCAGGAGCAGAGCATATTGTGCACTGCAACGTGCCAGCCAAAAACGTGGCGTCCTGACCCCAGCTGCTAAAGAGCTGATGTATGCCTGAGGGAAAAGCATACTTTAACCCATTTTAGCCGCTTGTCAAGAAAACATGAGTCAGATCCCTAACATACCAACAGATATTAAATGGCAGTCAGAGCCTGCTAGCAAATGAGACTTCTGCTTCTCATCAGGGTTGAGTCAAGTAGAGCAGAGTAGCTGCCAAAAGGGAAAGTCTCCCTCCTACCTCTTACACTGGCCCAATTACTCATACAGATTGCAAATATGGGACAGCTAGGTTTTGTTGTGGTTCTGCTAGTTTTCTGAGCATTCAGCTCCTTGAAGATGTCCAGTGGAAGAAAATAGCCAGGAGAAAAGCCATCTTTTCAATGCAGTCTCACAATCAGTTTTCTGTTGGTTACCTAATTCAGCAAAAAGAATTGGCCACATAAGCACTTCTGCAAACACAGGAAAGGCGGGGGAAATTGCAGGTGGGAGTGCAGAACAGAACCACAGCCTTTGGGTATATATAAATATATATATATATAACACTATAGTGATATTTTTATATATCACTACACCACACCATGAAGCTATGGCCTCATAGGAATCCCTAAGGTGACCTCAGTCAATAGCTCAGGAGCTGAGGATATTCAGGCATCTCCAGAAGAGGAGAAAACAAAAAACATGTTTACTCCTGCTTACACTGGGGAATTATTCCCTACAATACTTCCCTTACAACCCAGAGGCATCCAGCACTGCCAACAGTGCAGAACTTCACGTGTCAGTGGCCACTGAAATGGCAGGGGTGAACCAAGGTGAAGAAGCACAGGCTGAGCTGGAGCCCTGCTGCCGAGTTCAAGGTGGGGCCAGGGGAGCACAAACTCTTGCAGCACACAAGAACAGAGGAAAGTCACTGCAGATAATTTTCACACAATCTCATGATAGCCTTGGTAGAGCAATAATGTACTAGATAAAAAGCTTAGAAATATTTCATATTGAAAATCACAGCAAATGCTAATCTGAGTCAACATCTTTAGGTGATAAGGGACGGTGTTCAGAGGATCAAAGTCTCTTCATTTCCTCTTTATAACACTGACAGATTCAGCTGATACTTTGCAGTAACACAGGTGGCCTGACAAGGATGCAGTGTTCATCCCAAGCTGACATAGATCTGGCATAAGAAAAATATACTGGCAATCAATGAACAATCTAGACTTATTTATAATGCAAACCAAGATCCTGTTTTCCTTCTTAGTCTATACTATACTAAAAATGTATCTCAGACTAAGGAAGTCTAGCAACTAACAAACCTAAACCACAGGAGAGGGAAAAAGACTTTAAACAGAATTTGTATTTTGAAGTCTGAATGATAAGGTATCTCTAAAACACAAACAGCTTTTTATGCTATTTAAAAAAAAAAATATTATTATTTTTAACTCTACTTTGATTTATGTCCAGGCAACTATATTAGGCCTAAGTTTTAGGCCTGGAGAGCTTATTGGTCTCTTAGCAAAGAAGCTGGAGCGCCTCACCAATAGAGGAGCAGCCAAATAGTCCAGGCAGGTTTTGACAGCACCAGTCAAAGAGAGGGAAGGGGGAGGACATCCTTTACTAGCAGCCCTGGAGGATGCTTACCACGTTAACCATCAATATTGCACCTACTGAACCACAAATGAGTATTCTCTGCACACCCACTCGGGCTCTCCGAACTAACCCATGGCTGGGAGCTGGACTGCTATGAGTGGACAGGCTGGAAAGGTATGGCATCAAGATAGAAACGTTTTACCATAGCACTGCTGCCATCTAAGAAACATAGCTCCCTCTCCAATTTAAAGCAGGCTTTAAGATCTTAAAACTTATCCGAAAAAAAGACCCCTTAAGGGCAAGGTACATGTCAATTTTAGCTAGAAAACTTCCCCTTAATGATGTCTGATGCACGTGGGTTCACAGTGATGACTGGTACCTGCAGAGAATTTCTGCCCAGGAAGCAGGGAAAAGGTTGTTTCCATGGAGTAAATCCCACATCCCAGACCAATCTTGTCAGCAACTCATTAAATGGTTCTAGGGAGTCACTTGGATTTTGGAATCAATTTTTTGAAAGTATAAATGTTTGTTATTAGAAGAGTTGAATATTTTCAACCACCTGTAACGGTTTGGTAACTCTCCAGGAACTTCCCCACTCAATTCCCAATTGAAAACAAAACACAGACCCAAAATACAATTTTTGCTACAGTAGAGTATGTTGAGCACCTACTTTCCTAGCCCACATTAACTCCTGCCCAAGATAGTGTTTTCTGATACTCCCTACATAAGGAAGTCTTATTTAAAGAGAAAAAGAAAGGCATGCTGTGTTCCCCCAAATACTGCACTATTTGCTGTTTGAATGGTAGAAAGTAACTCTAGAGAGACTGACAAAAGGAAAAAATACTGTTTTCATTAAGCTGATTGCAATATTTTTATATTACATTAGAGTCCTCTCCCTCATCAACTCGACAAGAAACATCTCTTGATTTTCAGTTTCTCCGGGCAACTTGTATCACCATACCTCTGGTTACTTATACTGAATCTGCTTTTGCATGATAGTAGATTTGGGGTGACTTCCTTTTTTCTAATGATAGTTTGATGTGCTGCATCGCATGGGGCTAGAACTGCCAAGCCAGCCCTGATAATTCCAGAGAGCACAGAGATAGAAAGGACTGACCCAGCCCCTGCTTTTGGTCTTTTCTCTTTTGCAACTAACCACAGCACATGAATATAGACTGAACCTTAGCAACTGCCCATTCATTATTGACAAATTAACAGTTTTGTAATTCCCCTTTTCCTTCTGATCTGTGTGCCCAGACACGCACATAGGCACCTGGGCACCTGGTCTTTCTTCAACTCAACAAATCCTTCCTCCTGCTCACCTCAGTTTTCAACAGTACAACAGGGGTCCAATCAGGAAAGCTTCCCAAGTCCTATCAAACAGATAGGACAAGTTAAACATATTTAACTTGTTTCTAGTTCAGTCCAGATCTTCATGAGAAAATACAAAATACGTAGCCATGGAACAAAACGCCATTCTTCTGCAAGGCCTCTAGGCCACAAATGTCCAACAAAAATGTGTCCCAAATGTGGGCATTCACAAGCACATATGTAGAAGTCTGGGTGCCCCTGAGGGCATAGCTGCATTCTAGAAAGGTGTCCATGTCAGGGACAGACTCAGTCCTCAACTGACCAGAGTGGTAGCCACTCTTCCACTCACAGAAGCAGCACTGAAAAGCCCAATATGAGATCCAGACCTGGACACCCAGCACTGCACCACACTCTGCAGGTTGCTGGCCTGGCTCTTCCTGCTGCATCCCAGGCTGGCACTGCTTCAGAGGCTTTTGTGCAGCACAGACAAGGCCCAGTGAGGCTCCTTCTGAGAGGCCATCTAAGGGAAGGGGTTGTTTGATTTGTGAGACAGGAAGAAAAAATAAACCTCCTGTGTTGTTTTTCATTTGAGATGAAGAGCAGGAAAAGAATTCTCTTATTTTTGGTAGCTATAAAGTGTGTTCACTTCACATAGCTTTCAAAGGCAGAAAAGGAAGTGTGGAGACTGGGTGACCCATGAGCCTGTTCTTCAAGCAGGACCCTCTTCCAGAGATAGGTGACCCTCAGCCAAAACAGCCCAACAGAATGTGGCAGCCAGTGCAAGGGATTCATGTCCCACCATAACCCTAGGGCTATCGGGTGAAGGCAGAGTAGTGGTGGGGGAGGGCTTGCATCTTCCATCCTGTGAATAAGCCCTTCCTTTCTGTAGTGTCTCATGCAATTCAATGAGGCACTTTTTTTGAGGGGAAAAGTGAAATGTTTGTTTGACCCAAAATGAACTTCAAGGTTTTAAATTCACCAATAAGCCATGACAAAAATTGGAGGGTTTAGTTTATGACTCCAATCTATTTTCACATTTATGTGTTGACAGTCAATCAAAAAAATAAGCATACACACAATGAAGTTGTCCTCCACTTGTTTTCCTCATGAATGAGATTACGTATTTCTAGTTACTGGTCCTGGAAAATTTATCTAGATTTTATTTTAAAATTAAACAGAAATGCCTGGGAAACGAGTTAAGATTATACTGAGCATAGATAAGTTATATTTAGCAACTCTGCCCCTTGGAGAAAGCTTAATACTGTTTAATTTATTTATTTATATATCTGTTACATTTAACTGAACAGATTCCATATTCCATTACAGCTCAGAAGTAATGTATTTCAACCTCTAATAATACTTCCCAGTTAATAATTACAACCCAATGTGTTTGTTTTAAGCCAAACATAGAATCACAGAATCATGATTTAGAAATCATTTCCTTAAGAATCAATGTAATTTTATTCCAACTTCCCATAAAAGAAAATACTATTTTAAAATAAAATCTTGTAGATACAATGGAAAATTAATTCCATTCAGATGATGTAATTAACCCCCAGTATAAATATTCTGTGGTGTATATTGTAATATGCTAATGTGAAAGTCCAAAAGAACTCATTCCCAGACCACATCAGAAAATCTACTGAGTCAACAACTACAGCAGACAATAACAGGACAAGTTAAAGGAGTAGAGCTTTAAAGAAGGTCAGTTCAAACTGTACACCAATTAAAATGTCACTGACAAGATTTAATATGACCATTCAAATTCAGGCACTATGTGAATTCACTCAGAAAAAATTTGGTACATAAGATCTGAGTGTGAAGCGACAACTAGTTCAACTTGTTGTGTCAAACTACTGCACTGTTCCTGTCTCCATTTTACATTTTCACTGTCAGTTTTTAAATCATTTAAAAAGAAAATTATTTGTTTAATCCGTTTGCTTAAAAATTTGTTTAACATTTATTAAGCAATCCCATCTGAAGCCCACTTTCTTGACTAAAAATTTCAGTGCACATAGGATGTGGCTAAGGACAAGGTGTTAGAAACTGAACTGAAAAAAAGGGTATTATTGAAGAAATAAACGTGTTATTTCAACAGGTTTTTTAAACAGTTATTTCAACAGTTATTTTTTAAAAACAACAACAACCAGCATTTCAGTGGGATATAAGTGACTTCACTATATATGTAGAAACAGTGCAAGAATCATATGGTAATAATTACCAGAAGTGCATAGTTCACTTTTTCTTGACAAGAGCCACATGGCTTTTTTTAATCTATTGTATCACATATATGATGTAACAGTATATCAATGCTAATCAAATGCGAAGCAGCTTTCCAGCTGAGACTCCAGACACACTGAACTAAGGCAGCTTCAACTTCTGAGTCCCATTCGCAGCTCAGCCCTCGATGCTCGTATTTTCTGTTCCTATCTGTGATGTTGAAAATGCATGGTTTAAATCACTAGAGAAAGTAGAGAAACCACCACCACATTTATTATGAATTCCAACACCACAGCAAAACTGAACACAGGAAAATTTGATCTCCCTCTAAAAGCCTTCCAGAGTAACCACCTCAGGAAGAAGTTCCTTACCAGTCCTTAGCAAATGCAGGGGCTCCACTCTTCCACAGTAACATCTTCACTAGGCATCCTGGTTTAATATCAGCCTGCCACTTGACCCACAGCTTAAGGCTACAGCATGGAAAGAAAACTAAATTCAGCAAAGGACTCACTTACTAAGCAAGGGTATGTGGCACTATATGAAAAAAGCAGCCAAGATGAAATGACTGGAAATCAGACCTGTTAATTTTCCAGATGCCAGGCACTTAAAATTCGGTATGGTAGTGCTTTACAAACTCTTTACTTAAATATTCTTGACTTTTTTGAGACATGCAATATCCAAAGGCTGTAAGAAAAGCATCATTGCCCCATAACTCTACACATTCATCCGGTGTGAGTTTATGATGCTGGATCATAGTATCATAGTATTGATAAGGTTGGAAAAGACCTTGAAGATCATCTAGTCCAACATATAATCCAACTAAGTCTTAACATCTCTAATGTTTATATCATGACCCTCAGCATCTCATCCAGTCTAACTCGGAATGAAAGCGAAAAGGAGCTAGTTGAGATGTCTGCTCTGAGGCAGTTGGGAATACCTTCAAGAAGATGTTGCACTAGGCCACATCTCTATAGTGCAGTACTGCTCATTTCCTACAGCATATAGGGAATTAAGCAGCTTCCATGAGGCTAGCCATGACACTTCGTGGCTTGCACCAGCCTGTGATGGTTGTCACATTAGCTTAGTGGCTTGGCAGTGACCATTCAGCTACATCTGACCGATTCAGGCCTGTACCACCAGTTCTATTGCATTGCACAGTATCAATTTTAATAATGTAAATGAATCCTAATTAATAGGGGAACATCATAAAAGGTAAAGGTATTTTTCACATTTGAGGTTTAGATTTCGTGGGATACACAGGTCTTAATTTCATAACTGTACATTAAGGTCAAACTAGCAAAGTGATTAAATTAATCTAGCTTCTACTTCAATGAATAGAAAAAATGTTCCCATTATTGTTTCATCAAGTCACTTGATTTTATAAATCACACATAGGCAAGATGAACATTTATAAATCCAGAAAAAATAATCAAGTCTTTCTCATTCTGTTAAGTCTACAAAGTTTAGATGTGGCAGGAAAGTGAGCTAATTTAAAAATATCATTTGGGTTAGAGTATCTATTTACAGTGTTCAATTACATGATCATATCATTTTGCACAGCCTTCTTTATATTGGCAAGCTATAAAAGAGCTTCTTCGAATGGAACCATTGTTCTGCTACATGCTCTAAGAATAGCGTAGACTCTATATAAGGCCTCAGCTCAAGGGTTGTGCAGAGGACCTGCCTTGATAAATTCAAAAGTTTCCTATTGCATCAAAGTTCCTTCCTCCTTTCTCTTCCCAGCCTCTCTTGCCCAAATATATCAGACTGTATTTGGGCCAAGCATCTCCCCTGTCCCATCACCTCCACAGGAGCTGCTGTGAGGTACTGATCTTCTGCCTTTGTTTTCTAGGATAGACAACTACATTTTATTATTTCCAAATTTGAAAGACTGTTCTTTTTTATTTTTTTAACCATGTTTAGCTTAGCCAGGCACAAAATAACAGAACAAGAAGTTATTTGCAGGTCAGTATTTTCATCTGCTTGCTAAGACATGTGGACAAAACTTCCTGGGAACCCTACCAAACTCTGGACCTCTCTGTTCGTCAATGGGTGATGGTTCATCCAGAGCAGTGGCACTTCAATCTCAAGTCTATTATCACAAAATCATTGGGATATCTACTATAAAACTCAGTTAAGGATATACTTTTTACTTTCTCACAGTATTAAAAATATGATCAGTAACATAAATGTCTTTAAAGCAGCTACAAAGTTTTGTTTTGCTTTTAGCTGGTGAGAGGATAGAACAAAGAAAAAAGCAGCTTTTTATTTTCTGATTCATTAAAGAAATTGTAAGAACATCTGTGTAGGTGACATTTGATAATGCATATATGGAGGGTGGGTAACAAAAATTACATGAACTCACAGAAAAAATATCCTAGTTTTAAACCAAGGAGATAACAGAGGAAACAAAAAGTTATGAAAAGAGCAGCAACTCCTTTTTTGCTCTTGTCAGAGATTTTCAACATCCTTTCAAATCAGGATCTCATTGAAGGAAAAACCATAGCTTATCCAGCTAGAGTCCCAAGGGCACATTGACCTCTAGAGACAGAGAATGCTTTAGCAAGTCTGCTTTACTCTCTGCCTGCAAAGGCCTCTGCTTAAACTCTAGGCAAAGCAACTATGGGATAAAAACCACATGAGCAAATCTTTAGGTATCCATAAGGGTTTGCTAGTGCTTCTCAAAAGCCTCCCAAAGAAATAAAATCTAAAAGCAAGGGCAGTTCAATTCCCAAATATCATCAACATCAGATGAGCACATATTGCCAAGATCCTAAATGCCTGAGAGGCACCTGGGAAATCAAACCAAGGAGTCACCAAGAGGCTGGATTTCATACAGTAAGTGACCAGAAGTTACATGAGAGTATTTTTTTCAGATTTGTAGATGTGTTCAAAACCATGCAGACTGTTTCCATACAATTTTTTTCTAATCTAATTCACTCTGCATCTCAAACATGCAGACCTGGAATGTAGCAGTCTGGCATGAGCTCTTCATGAGAGGGAAGAGGACCCAGATGCTATTTTTACATGTTATACACTGCTATCCACTCTGTCTAAGCAAGTTATTTCAGACTGTGGCATGGACAAACACTTGAGAGACAGATCTTCATTTTATTTCAGTTTTAGAAATTCCATCAGCAGCTCATTGAATAAGTATCTCCTAGAAAAGTTACATGTGAGCTGATAGAGATAAATTTTTAAACCTTGTTAGTTTTGGCCTGTCTCTGGCTCTTCTGGAATTATTTTGGCCAGCACTATCAGTTACTGAGAATGTCACAGATAGTGTTACAACAGGAGATTTCTTCAAGTACATACTCAGATATGGCGTGGGGACATTTATGGCACCTTTAAAGAACCTGAATTCTCTGGGACATTAAAGATACAGAAATAGATCCCCCCTTCAAGTACCACCAAGTTGAGTGAAATCTTTACCTTGGATCAAAAAGGATCTTCTGAACAAATAAGTAGAACAAACCCATCTGATAAAGCAGATAATACGTAGTTAGAGGGTTTATCAGTTTATCTGGGCATTCTTCATTGATTAATAATATTAGAGTACNGCCATTAGCTCTCCAGTCAAAAGACAAAGGACTCCTCCACCCAACAACTCTTATTGAGGAATTCTGCCTTTTGTTGAGTTCATTTAACATCTCCCTTCCTTAGAGTCTGAGAACAGGCATGGTGGTTAAATAAAAATTAAATTGAACCCATGTTTACCCTATTTACTGCTACTTTGCGCATTTCACTTCAGCATGCTTCCAGACCCCTCCC
>WEKX01022787.1:151288-184871 GCA_013390025.1 Pitta sordida | reverse complement strand
GATTAGAACAATACATTCCAGGGAAGTTAAGAATCTTCCTGGAATGGAAAGTCAAAAAAACTCCTCCTTATCTACACCTCTTGAATCAAAGGNCCCATGATATTCGAGGGTTTACTGTATTTAAAAAAATGTATTGTCATTGTCCTCAAACCCTGCTAGTCTTCCATGTAGCAGACAGAGCAAATAAATACAGTTCAAGAATACCAAAGAAAATGGAATGAAAAAGGTAAAAGAGAACAGCATTCGGGATACTGTTCTGACTGCAGTCTCTGAAGCAAGTGATGAAATCCCTCAGAAACATGAAGTAAAACCTGGCTTTCAGAAAGGAGGTCACCCTGATTTTAGAGTACACTGAAAGACTCATGTTACTTTTCTGAGAAGTGTGGTTTGGCTTTACTATTAGCAGCACTCCCGGACCATTTAACCTTTCCATTGGTTTCCGCCAGGATTTAATTACAGTTACTGTACCAGGCTATATGCAAAATATAACATACAAACCTGTTACCTGGCAAAGCTGAAATATGGGAGAGTAACATCTGTTCGAGCAAAAGAAAGACACAATTTGGTGAGAGCTGCAAGTCAAATCAGTGGCAGAGACAAGCTTAGAAGCCAGGCATTCACCAAGCCAAGGAAGAAAGCTTTGGGATGGTGGCTGCTTTCTCAATTTGGGGAAAGAATACAGGGACAAGAAAATCTCTCCATTAAAACTGAGTACAATGTGTGATTTGATTATCCAAAAGCATAATTTGATTATACAAAAGCATCATCAATGCAAAATGCATCAAGCATTGGCACACTGAAAGGTAATGAGAAATAAATAGTGACGCGAGACATGATTATGCTGTCATCAGGATTATACGGTTGGTCTCCTAATTCAGTATCATCCCCCAAATAAACTGCAAAGCTGACTTCATTGGTCACATCTATAATAACATCAGTCTCAGTACTCAGTGCTGGTAAAGGGATGTTTCTACTAATTTTGAGTATGGCAGCACATGCCATCCTCCAGATTGTGAAATGGCTCCACTCTGCTCTCACAAGCACTCCATACAAATCGCAAAGGAGTTCTCTTGTAATCTTAATGTTTCTGGTCAGTTTACTCTATCTTAACATATCTTAACTCTTTGACATGGGTGGATGTACAACATAGCATCTGCGTTTTCTTCACAATAAGAACCAATGTCATACCCTCAAAGAGCAGAGAAAATTTTGTTTGATAGAGCACTTTATAAAAATGGCTTATCTTTTTATAGAGATAAACAATAAATGAAATGCCATTAGGAAAAAATGACAATACTAAGATCAAAGTTGATTTAAGAAAAAAGGAAAATAGGAGAAGAGAAAAAAATCAATTTGATTGATAAAGCCTTTACATGAAAGGCTAAAAAAACCCCAGCATATAGTAAATCATAAAAACAAAAAACAAAACAAAACAAAAAACAAACAAACAAAAAAATAAAAGATCTGGAAGAAGCCTGAGAACTCAGGTAGTACATCCTTGTGCTTTAAAGACCAAGCACATATCATTTATGACAGATATTTCTCAAAGTTGTTTTTAAAAGCTTCACCATCTTCAGGCAACCACTTCCCACATTTCTTTCCTGAGAAAGTACTTCCTAATACTTTTTTCCACTGAAACCCTCTTGCCTAAATTATTTTCTTATAATGTAAACTCATTAATTTTTGTCCTAGCAATAACAGATGTATAACAATACCAGGTTGCCTTTGGTTCTGCAGTAACTTTTTACTTGTTTGAAGATTATCACCACATTTTCCTTCACTCCTCACAGAAAAGTGAACAGTTTGCTTTTTCTGTCCTTCCTCATATTTTAAATATACCTCTGGTCATTCCCATGCCCTAGAAAACAGTGATCTCTAACTGATCTCTGTATTTCTTTATTTTAAGTGTTTAACATTTTAAGTGTTTGACACTTCTCTAGGAATGAGTTCAAAGAAAGGATCATCTCCCCTCTGACATCCCTCCTTCACCCTGCTCCCATTGGAGCACTGCTTTTCCCCAAGTAGCTGGGCAGAGAACCTTACGAGACATTTTACCTTTTAATTCACCCAACAAGAGAACCTTCCCACTGAAAAACACTTCCTCCACTGATGATCACTGCTTCCAAGATGGGATTCATGTTTGTGGCCATACCGTGCTACAGCAGTAGCAGAGATTTGAAGGTTTTACCAGTGCAGTAGCTCATTCATGAAACCACTTACTCCCCACAATTTATTGGTGTAGGAGGAAGATTTTAGGCTTTGACCAGGAAATCTTCATGTGCTGGAATTACTGGGGTTATAAATACTTTTCCTCCTTCTTAGGTTTTATCTGTGAAGTCCTCTCTTTTCTGCACTCATTTTGTCTGCCCATTTAACCAAGGAAACATATCACTAATACGCATGTACAGAGTAAGAAGCAACTATGTCACAAATTAAGTGACCATTCACACACACAAAAAAAGTGAAAAAAAGATAAAAGGAAAAAAGGCCTTTCATATACAAGGCAAATTGAGAAACCCTTCTCATAGTTGTGGAGGAACAACTTGTCAGCATTTAGTGTATCATCTGGGTGCAGAGAGATGATTCTTTTATGCACATTGAAGGTTTCACATTTAAAAAGTGGTTAATGGCTCTTTACAACATCTCTCTACAAGTAGTTGAATTGCTTTTTGGATTATTATTCAAAAATACTTTCCATATCATATCCCTAGTGAAACTAGAAGAACTGCTCCTACTATTTTGCAAATCAGTAAATCCTGTCAGCCTTCAGCCAGGCAAAGGCTCCAAGGAAGCCATATCATGGAGACAGTAAGGTCTGCTGTACTCTTTTGTTATGAACGGATAACCTCACTCCATAACATTTGAGAACCAAAAGCAAATACATGTCACTGATAGTATTCATTCATCCTTTCATCTAACAATCATCAGTGTTAAGGCTTAGCCACTCTCACAGGGTTTTGATGTCAAGTCCTTTGCTGATATTAGCAATGATGTGGAGACTATAGTAAGGAAGAAACATGAAGCAGATCAGCAGAAGTGAGAAGAGCTCTCTTTCAGAAGTTTTTCATTATCATATGATGCTTTCTCTTCAAGTTACCACCTCTGATTTGTTGAATCAGTGTCTTATTCAGGTACTAGGCACCAAGCAAAGAAACTACAAGCAATATTAACAGAGCTATCCAGGACTGGGGGTGGAAGTCCCTGGTGTTTAAAGCAAGAGTTACACAGTATTACCACATGATCCCCTCACTCAGACTCTTTGAAGTGTTACGAAAACATTTTTAAAGCAATATTTGCCACAGGGTAGTCACTCAAGTTATATCTTACTCCTCTTTCCATCTGTGAGCGTCTCATTACCAGTGGATAATACTGGTGCTGTAATACCACTTTCCCTTGGGAACAAAACAATAATTATCTGTGTCATTTGAGAAGGATCCTACTTGAGCCTTTATGTGCAGGAATGCTCAAGTATAAAGCATGCCTGACAAAAACATTTGATTTTATTCTGTTCTTAGTTAAAGAAATACAGGTACAGTGTGCGATCATTTGTTTCTAGTTAGAGGTTTTGAATACTCTTTTGTTTGCAAAAAGAGCAAATGTATCCACCCCTTAAGACTGAAAATAAACTAAACATTTCAACAAATACAACAACAGTACTGTTGCTACTAATATATTTCTATTTGTCTGTAGACTATGATAAGTATTACTTTCCTCAGTTTCATGATTCAGCTCTGTATTTTTCTCTCCTTAGAAAGTTACGACTCATGCTGTAATGGGTTTTATCAGCTCAAGAAGTCAAGGATAGGGAGAAAAAGAGCACTAAAGGAAAGACTGCAAGTGCCAGCAAATGGACTGAAATCTTTGTACACAATGTACTTGTCTGTATTGTAAGGGAATTCTTCAAAGAACTATTTCTGATTTAGGCTTGGCAGATGATACCATTAGTGCAAAAGACAAGATAAAACATGGCTGAGATCTGCAGAAGAAAATGATGAGCCCTAATACTTTTTAGGGAACTTTGGTTCTTCTTCCTGGAATGCAACTGTCTCTCAGACTTCCTAAAAGCAGACTCTTGTGTGTTGCACTTTTTAATTGTGGAAGATTTAAGTTAAATTCTCCCTACTCTCCCAAGTTATTGTCAAAACCTCCATCAAGACAGAAGCCCAGCTGCGAGACATCTTACAGCCTGCAGGCTTCAGCAGCCATGCTGTGAGTTACCCCATCAGCAGGACAAAACAGTTGCAGTTCCGACAGTAACAGAGCACCACCATTGCTACACATTTGCGTTTTTAGGAAGACAATCCCTGCTCCGAAATCCTACAAGTGTTTAAGAGAAGACTGGACGAGGAGCTTAGTGACATGGTCTAGCTGGGGGGTTTAGGGCTGGATGACCCTGGACCCCTTCCGGCTCGGAGTGGCCTGCTAGACTGTGAGGGATCTAGGTGGTGTTACGCTCTGGGATGTGCTCTCGGACTCTGTACGGGTGTTAGGTGGTGAGTTGGACTAGATGATCCTTGTGGGTCCCTTCCAACTCATAATATTCTGTGATTCTGTGATTCTGTGAAGTGCTCTGGTTTTGTTTTCCTTTGCTTTTCAGATGAATGAACTCTAGAGAAATTTAAAGGTAACCTCCAAATACAAACACAATCTATGCTTATATCCAAAATGGTGGTGTTCTTCCACAAGAAAATGAGATGTAACATGCTCTCCCCTGTCCCGGCTCCATATCCCAAAACTCACTCCAAAGGGCAGTATCCAACATGCCCAAGCCCTGCCTCCAGACAGAGTGAAGGTCACTCCCCTGAGCTAAGTGAAGGAGGATAATGGCACAGTGGAACAATCTGAACCTAAGCTATTTTTAAACTTTATCATCAGGGGAGCTAAATCACTGTACTTAATGTTAGCTGTTGTCAAGATTAACTATAGTATCGTGGGAAAAAAAGGGCTAAAGTCATATAATAATTACATGCACTTTGATGTTTATTAAGAGCAGCTACTCTTGTAAAATTGTAATGCTATATTCATAGATTAAGTTCTGCCAGCACTGTTGTAACAGTTAGTGAGATTAATCATTTTGTTAAGGAAACATGAAATTGGATTATACTTTTTAAAAACACTTTACACACAGACCTTTTAAATCACAAGTGTATGACTGAGTTGATGTTATATATTAGAGTTAAATCTACCCACAATGAAGACCCTCACAGAGGTGCCTGTACACACATACTTCAGTTTTTGACAGATGAGAGTGCTTCTAGTTTTATGTAAGGGTCTGTTTACGGGAGGTAAAAATCCCACTTTACTTGGCAAGGACAGCAAAGTATCAAAAAATAAATTCATCCACCATGCCTGGACTGGGCAAATTTGCAGAGTGTGCATATGAGATGGAAATCAAAAAGTAGAGATGCAAGAAGAAAAGGTATCCTTCCATTAAAATTCTCATCAATTTAAAGATACATCTGAAGAAGGTGGCAAAAATAACTATTGCTTCAGTTTGCTTCTAGTGGACCAGAACCGGCACTGAATAAGTAACAGTTGTGTGCATTACATACTAACTCCTGCTGTCATCATAGATGGGTGTTTTTCAAACCTTTGAATATTCATTACACATCCTGAAGAAACAGTAATTGCTGTTATTGCTCTTTTCTGGATGAAGACTTAAGAAGAGCAAAAGAAAGGACCTAATCTGAATGAATGAATAAATAAATAATAGGCACTTAAAGCAATTTAGGCAAAATCTCTGTGTGCAAGTTCAAGTAAATCATCCATAAGATCTCCACTCAGCTGCTTAAACTATGAGGTGTCCAAGTTTACAGATTCACAGAATATTCTGAGTTGGAAGGGACTCACAAAGATCATCGAGTCCAACTCTTAAACGGCACCACCGCCTCCCTGGCGGGAGTTGAACCCCCCAGTCTTCTCNCTACTAGCCACTCCATTCTTGATGCAGGCCAGGGTGCTATTGGCCCTTTTGGCTGCCTGGGCACACTGCTGGCTCATGTTGAGTTTGCTGTCAACTAATACCCCCAAATATCTTTCAACCTCACCACTCTCCAGGCATTCCGTTCCTAGCCTATCAGTCAGAGGTTCAAGCTCTCATGCATTTTCTGAGCACCTCAAAACTCTGCCTCTAGACAGGATTAAACCTAGCCCAAAATACAGTGTTTGTGTATGAAGTTCTCCCTTTTCTGCACTCATTTTGGCTGCCCAGCTAACAAAGGAAAACTATCAATATGCATGCACAGAGTAAGAAGCAACTATGTCACAGAAATATGGGAATATTTCCATGTGGGAAATATGGGACACCAACCACTTTCCCCATTCTTGCTAGGTACAGACCCAGCACTCTCATCTATCACCTCCTGCTTTAAAAATTGTACTACTAGAAACAGAAAGGCAGAGATTAATTCCCACTTTAGAGCTGGGCTGGTATACAGGAAGAAGGAATACAGTATGTGGAGTGAGTGCGAAACCAAAGAAGCAGGCAGCAGTCCAGTGCTGAGTTCTGAGTTCATACACGCGTGCCCTGTTCTGGTTAACATGAGATGTATAAATGATAAATTTTAAAAGTTGCACCTGAGGTGAGCAGTTAGCTACACTGTTCTGGACTGATCTCCATAAACAGTTTTTTTAAGCTGAGTTCAGATATCTCCACCAACTTCTGCTTGTAGCAGAGTCATAATACACATATTTAGAAAATTAATTAATAGGAATGCATGGTGAAGTAACAGGAAGAAAATAGAGGAGTAACTGGTATCTATGTAAATCTCAGCCCACAGTTCACAGCTGCTGAGAAAATCATGCTCTGCCAGGTAGACAGAGATGCAGAATAATGCAGAATTACAATATTACTCCTTTGTAGACAATGCTGACAAGAAAAAGCAAATTTTTTTTAATGATTACAGGAAAAAGTTTTCAATCTTCTAAGGAACAGTACTAGAAGGAGACAAGAAGGGGATTTTATTTTTGGCTTTCATACTTGCTCACTTTTAATTAATGGTATCTTAATTGGCCACTTTAGTGAAGCAGGAAGTCAGGCATCAAATCTGATTACATATCCAGTCTGGAATTATTTCCTCAGCAAGTCACAATAGACAGAGCAATGGTGCAAGGCAAAGCAAATTGTCTGTCATACCTCACCCATCACAGAGGAAATGTTATTGTTTAGAGCTGCCAGTTTGTAAGCACCACATTCAGGGTACATCTCCATTTTAAAAAAAAATCCCAGTTCTAAAAGCCATCCAGCTGCAACAGCGATACTGACAGATGAGCACTGTTTACATTCCTCCATCAGAATGAGATAATACAAGAATGTAAAAAATTCAGCCAAATCTTCTGAAGAGAATTCCCTCCTTTACAAAACATCCGAATTCTGAGCAATGGGATTTTCCACAACTGGAGAGTGCCATTTTCCAATTTCTGCACTTTCAAGTGATCTATCGGCTGGTGTTTCACAGTTATAAATACAGCAGTATGTGGTTTTTTTAATTACCTCCTTTTAGCCAGGTACTTTGTTAATCTTCTGTTCAGTTTCCAGGGCAGCAACTCTGAGAAAGAATAGATGAGTTAGAAAACTTCATTTTGACATGAAAGACCTGTGATTCTTTTCCGACTGAACTAAGAGACTGAGGACAGTAGTTTTCTCACAATATAGTACCCTGCTTTAAAAATGCACACCATTTTCCCCGTTACCCTCATATGTTCAGCTTGTACTTAAAAAGAATATTCATACTATTAAAATATGTTGATATTCTGGGTGAAATCATAAATGTTTGGGAACACAGGTACAGCCTAAATATTCCAAAAGGCAGCAATTCATTTCAGTTTGTAATATGCCTTCAATGCAAGCATTTCTATAGCAGTTTTTGTTTTTCTTTAGGATTTTTTTTAATGATAATATTAAAAGATGGCAAAACCGAACAAGGTTGAACAATTATTTATTTAGATTAATACAATCTTATATAAGAGGCAACTCGTGCCCCTGCTTCTTCAACTTCAGTGGAAATCAGATGTAGTATTTGATGTACATCTTATGCTCTGGGCACTGGAGGGTAAAAATTGAAATACATAATCCAAAAAATATTAAGGACTGCCTATCCCACATCACAGATTAATATCTACCAGCCTACACAAGAACAATTGAAATTCCTAAATGAAGATCAGATGGCAGAGGAGATTACAAACAAAATGTGGGTCATTTCATCTCTAGTTTACTCTTTTACATAAAGTATGAGCAAGTATAGAACAAAAAAATTAACATTAGCAGCAGACATCTCCTGGTAGACAAACGAGCTGATATCAGGCCAGATTTTTCTGGACATACAGACTAATTGGGACAGAAGAGAGGTGAGCAAGAGAAGTGTGAGGAAAGCACCAGACAATGCATACAAATAGAAAACTTTCTGCCTCTCAGAGGTAAGTCTAGAATTGCTCTGTCCCTTGATCCCTAGTAGTCCCACCAGAAGGTGACAGGAAAAACACTGCAGGAACAACAGCAGCACTTCACTGTGATTTTCAGTCTCCAATGCTTTAAGCATTTTTTCACACGCAAGTCTATCTTTAAAAAAGGATTTGAAAGTTGTGTAATAAATAGCTTTTCTATATTAGAAGGAAGACAAATTATTCTCTTTAAGTACACATATTGTTTTACAAGGAGACAGACTTTAGACACTTCATCAAGACTGTCATCACATATCATGGCACTGCTTTACACTTAAAGGGAGAAAGGAAGGTTTTGCTCATTAAATCTAGACTCTACAAAAAATAGGCTTAATTTAGGTGAAAGCCAGATTTCAGCTTTCATTGCTAGGTCAATAAGCTACAGGCAAGAACAAAAGATGTGACGTGCTCAGGAAGCCATACTCCTTTAAGCAAGTCAGAATTAGTAAGTGCTTCTTAAGAGAGACTCTTTCCTGGGAATATTGTTGAACCTTTTCAGGTTTCATTGATAATGAATTAATGCACACACCTACATGAGGTTATGCAATACACAACTAAAAGCAAGATCTTACTGGGAACTAAAACCATGAATCCTAAAAATGAGAGAAGTCTATGGAGTAGTGAGATGCTCTGTATTACATGTAAGTTCTTTCTCCTTTCTTCCACTTAGATTTTTTTAAATGTTCATTCAGTTTACCAGAGTGCTAGATTGTCTTTAAATCTCAGAGATAAGGCAAAGAACACAACCTACAATTAATGTGCAGAGCATTAATTTTGCCTTTACCCAGATAACAGCACCCAAGTAATCAAAGCTAGGTAACAGGGCTGTAATTTTCAGAAAGAATCAATCTTAGGAACAGTAAGAATAGCAAAGAGTTAACATCGACCAATAGCAAGCCATTGTTTCCATTTTAGGAATGATTATTTGAAAAAAAATAGGCAATTTCTCTGAAAACATCTGTTCAAGAACCTTAGTATAAATTAAGTCATCTCAATATATACAAAGAATGAATAAAATTACTCCACAAGTAAGCCAAATACTCTGTATTGGTTACAAATATTTAGTCAGTTCCGTTCCAATTCTTAAATAAGAATAGATCCAGAGCTTGGAGGAGAAGTTACAAATATGTTCCTTAAAATATGGATACAGGAACATTATGACCAAAAAAGTGGAGTTTAATGTTCAGGTTTAATTAGAATTTAGGTTGATGAAGTGCATACAAATAAGCCACATGTAAAATAATGAGATAATCATAAGTCATGCATAACAGATTTTTATGGCTATATTCTTCATCTCTCCAATTTAATAAACTGCTGGTCATGTTCCACAGAGGTGCAGAGGTTCTTCAAGGACACAACAGAGGATAGTGATTTGTTACTAAAATAATATTTTCTTAATAACATAAATAGTAAAAAACACCATTATTTTTATATCTGGAACAAGTTAGAAGAATGAACTATTCCTCCATTCCAGCTCAAAGGAAAGCATTAAACTGACGACATGTTGTGGTGGGCTCTGTTACAATTTGTTACAAGCTAAATCAAGTTTAAAACCACCTTTTAGACAATAGCTCAGTTGTCTTAATACTAATCAGGCTTTTTGCTTTTAAAACAGTTCTCATTCTATTTTCTGTTTGTTTGTTCCTTTGCTATCATAAACACTCCAGCTGCAGTTCAGAGAACTCCATATAATAATGTTCTGAGCTATAAACAAAGTTGATACTATACAAAATTTGTCAGGAAGATTTGGTTCTTTCTAAAAGCTTCGTCTACCACACACTTTGCTTGTTTACATCAAAAGGAATTAGTTCTTATTTTCTTTTTGCTGTACAGTAATATTCCTTAACACTTAGTGTTGTAAGATTTGTAAGGGCATAACATAATAAATAGCACAACATAAGAATTGATAGGAAGACTGACTACCCAATTCAAGTTTCAGTTATCATCAGCTGAAATACTCCAGTCACTATTTTCAACTGTTTTGAACTGTTCTGTCAGCAGCTGATCTCGTTGAGAAAGTGTAGAATTGAGGAACATGAGGAGGCCAGACCCACTGCCTGCTCCACAGGAGAGCCCTGGCAAAGGCTTTTCTGGATTTTAATGTTTTTCTTACCTTCTTTCTGATCAGCAGCTTTTTCTGAAGTAATTGTTGGTATGTTCTCTTTTTCAAAGATATCTGTAGGGTATAGCCACAAGGTGGGCTAAAGAGGCAGGAACACCACCACCCCTGATAGAGCAGTTTGGGGATCAGCAGGGGCAAGTTTGGGAACATGCTTCCCCAGAAAGGGGCACTATTCTTCTGACCTTCTCCCCTCTGCCTGCATGGACCTATAAGCTCCCTTTATGGTAGGATTGGTACTTGTGGTGGTGGACCTGACCTGGCAGAAGGAAAACCCAAGAGGCATAAAGAGACAAAATAAAGTACAAGGGGAGAATGCAAAATCATTTCTCCCTGCAGGCACAGCCCTCATTCAGCCTGAAACCTTTTTGGGTGGAAGAGGCCAAGAATGTGTCTGGGATGTAATCACAAGTAGGAGAGAGCACAGCCTTGGCCAGGATGCAGAAATCATTCTGCCATGTGCCTCCATAATGAGGTCACAGGAACTATGCAGTCTCAGCTGCCAGATTCTTTCAGCCTGGCCAGACTCAGAATCGGGAAGGTGGCTGGCTAACAATCTTTGAACTATAGGTGCTGTCCATGTTCAGCGTAAGTGGGCAGTTAATCTGATCAGTTTAAGTTATTTATACCAACAAAGAACTTTTCCCTTTGTTGCTGTATTTTATAACCTGCCATGCCTCTTCTGTGGTAGTAACATCTCGCATAGCACTGGACAGGCATTGCTCCCAAATAACTCGACTCAGGTTTCACATTCCTCACCTCTATGTTCATGCTGCCCAGCAGTTTATTTTACAGATTCCCTGGCCTTGAAAGCCTGCTATCATGTTGCTCCACCCTGGCTGCAACCCTGCATCCTTCAATAGGCCTTTGTTGGCTGTCACGTGGAGGTCAGCAATGGCACCTGTGACCACCTCTTGTCTGCAGGCCTGGTGCCTGCCTCCATAGGCCCTCCTCTGAGAGCAACTAACCACACATTGGGTGGATGCTCCAGTCACACACTGGATTGGACTGATGTGTATTTCTGCTCTACACAGGGCCCAAGAGAGAGGAAATTAAAAGAAAAGGAGAAGAGAAAGAAAATGCAGGACATTGCTCACTGCCAGCAAAGTAGTCTCGACTACTTTCTTTACCTACGTGTGTTTTCACTGCAGTCTTGCACATTCCCAGGAGGAAATTAGTCCTCTGGTACAATGTATTTCATTCCTTCAGACTGATCTGTTTGGAGCAGAATTCCTGTTCTTTACTTTAATCCTAGTCCATCTGCCCACTTCTGTTGAAAAACTACACCATTTCTGTTAACCTCACAAAACTGAGGTTTTAAAAATCCAAGATTACATTGAATTAATCCTGTAAAACTGTTTACTGAGATCAAACTACATGACAGGCACAATGTGAAAGTGATAGCTATTAAAACATTTCCCAGTTGTATCTTGATTACAGATCAGGTCATTGAGAAAGGCTAGCTCTGTCCACAGGCTAGCTTCTGTCCAGAAGATGTACCTATCCATCAGGTACTGTAACTGAGACCCTAATCCTTCATTAGCATTACTTCATTAGCTCCCAGGCTGAGAATCAGTAACAGAAGACCTGGGTTGATCTGGGTTCAAATTCTGAGCTGCACTCAGTGTTGGAGACAATACATGGGATTACTTCTTCAAAACACACAACTTGCCATTTCCTCTCATTTAAGAAGCCTGGCGATGGTGTGCAGCCAGTTGACTCTCTACTTACTGCTTGCAAATGCAGGTCACACATCAGGACACAGATCTATGAAGGACTGAAAGCAACAACCAAATACAATACAGTTGAGTCCATCATGAATAGAGACCCAATAGGTAAATATTTGAGTGCCTATGCCTTTCTTAAAGGTTGTATTTAGTTTGCTCTTCAAAGAGTGGATTGAAAGAGCACTGGTTATTTATTCTCATTAGAGACTACTATTACCCCTTTGGGCCAGAGTTCCTAGCTAATGCTCAGATTGTTTGTGTTGAAGAAACTGAAGATTTAATTGTGTATAAACAGGGCAGTAATCCTATTTATTTACTGAAAATGGGCATTAAATTGTATTTCTCTTAATACAATCATCAAACAGCAAGAAAGAATTTCTTTGCTCTGTTTTCCAAGTCTTTTATTCACCAGCCAGCACTTCACCCAAAAAGCATGACCTTTTTCCGTGTTATTTTTTTTTCTTCTCTTAGGGCCCCATTACTGAAACTCATTTGACCATTCTTGGCTTTCTCCAGTGGTCTCTACCTACTTTTGTGGTATCCCAGCTGCACTGCCTACACACAGTTTTATCCAGCTCACACCCAGACATACCTCATTCCTTGCTTTTATACCCTTCTGAATTCCTTGCAGTGATATAGCTCATGGCCCAGATGGCATTGAATGAATTGTGTCATGGCCATCAGCCTCTATCTTTTCAGGTTTTTTGGATTTGTTCTAAAGCAGAAGTAGCTTTTACAATCATCAGCTTCCAGGAGACTTCAGACGGCTTCCATCCCAGTGATATTCAGTTCTACAGGGACTCTGGGGTACGTCACAGAGAAGTTCCTACCTGTGCCTGTACATGTTATGTGACAGTCACACAATACGAATGGTGGTTTTGGCCACCTGAAACCAAGAACAGACTGTAAGACTTCAAGTTTCCGTGCATTGTTTCATCTTCCCTCCTGCTACAAGGGAGAAAGAAAAGTCCACAGCACTTGCGGAGCATATTCCTGCTACTGCAACACCATGGAGGAAGGGGACTCGGGTACTTCAGTCCCTTGGCTTCTGAAGGACCCCATAATTGGAGTAGCTTCACTGTGGCATCATCAGTCACCTACTGATATCAGACAAAATTGATTTCTTACTTTAAAACTGCTCCAAGACTGTAAATATTATATTATCAAGAAAATAAGCGTTAAGAAACAAAAATCCTTTTAGACATTTCAAACTCTAATTGTATTCAATTTAGTCATAGATCTTTACTGCCAGTAAAAAAACCTGAGATGAGAGGTAAAGCTGGTTCTCTTGCATCCTGTAGAGAGAGATTTGAAGAGAGCTTCATTCAGTTTCAGTCCTCAGAACCTCACCAGTGAATTACACTTCTTGTGAAGCCTACACAAACCTCTCCTCTCAGCAGAATAAAAATGACAAGTTTTTATTGATAGAAGGGAAAACCAAACTAAAAGAAAATGCCAGATTGTCAATACACAACTAGATTTCTAGATCAGCTTGTTCATTATCCCCAAGTAGTACTACCAACGAATATGTTAAGGGGTAAAAAAGAAGATATACAAGCCTGGTGTAAAGGTCCTGCTTTCCACTGAAGTTATCATAAGCATTGAGAACTGTAGATTGCTTCATATCCCAAGGTTTTTTTCAGCACTCATTGCTACTGTCTTTCAAGATACTGCTATGTGGCAGTTTCCTACCTGCAATTTCTCATGAATTGCTGAAGCTTGCTGTCCATTATTTTCTAAAATGCAGTGTGGCAATGAACTGCACTCTCTAATCACATGCTGTAAGAAAAAGTTACTGCTTGAGTACCCATCCTGAACTCAAGTTTTTCAGCTCACCCTTGCTCAACATATTGCTCCTTTTAGGGCACCATACAGGTAGAGTTCCACTAATTAAAGTTGTTCCCTACAGATACATTTCATTTCTGTCTTTGTTTCATTTCATACTTTGTTTTGCGCTTTCTCAGTCTGTAGTACATCTGTTCAGACCCCAAACTATGCAGTGGGTGAAGTATACCTAATGAATACAGAATTCCAGGGATATTCTGAGCAACTGTGAAACAAAGCACAGTACCTTGATAGTTTATGTTATTCGAAAATTAAATTTGTAATCTTTTGATCATATATACTGTAAAATATTATTGTACAGCCATAAATACTATTTCCTGCCTTAAGAAAAATTATGGACAGTTTTCCAGATGCATTGTAGCACGATGAGCATGGCATCAAAAGACAAGATCAACGAATACAGGAAAAACATGTATTTCTTTTTTTTCTTTGATAAGTTAAATGACTTGACAAGTTTGAATGAGAATCATAATACATGTAAGTTAGGATTTTAATATGGAAGAAGTGGCTAACACATGTACAGAAATTCGTACCTTTAACAGATGCACTATCAAATATGTGAAATATCTCAATTTTGACAGAAAAGAATGGGCTAAATCCTCGTCTCCATTACTGGCTGGCTTCAGTTCCCATGGGATGGAATTTGGTGTGGTGAATTTAACAGGAAACAATAGACCAAGCAGTCTCATTGCCTGTAAAAATTAACCACTGTATTTTCATAACTTGGGAGTTATGTAAGGAATATCTCAGAGGCACACAATTGTAAGAGCTCCGCACTCAGCAAGCACACTTTGAAGGATAAGGCCAAATGATAATTGCCTCCAGAACTTGGGAAGTGTAGAGATTTCAAATAATTACAATCCCCAGAGCACGATAATCCCCAACCACATGAGTAGTTTGGAAGAAGTTTAATGCATTTTTGAAGAGATGTGTGGAGAGAAGGAGGAGGGAAGGGAGAAGGCCTTTGCACAGCTAGGTTTAATCATTCTTTCTCTATGTGCACATGCTTGTCCTTGAGTAGCCAAGCACCTTGTTCCCTTGAAAGTCCCAAAGGGTATATGTAGGCAACATATACCCATACAACTCCTATGCACAAGGTTAAATACACCCCAGAAGTTTTCAGAAGAAGAAATTGAGTCTCAACCACCTTCAACATCATTGGATTGGCTGTTTTTCCATCAATAAAAATATGTATACTTCGGTCATGCAGGACAGTGGGAATTACATACACATCTTTCTGTGTGTACATTGGCTAATGGAGACCTCAGGCCAGAGAGCTGTATCCTATTTTTAAACTAGCTCCTTTTAAATCTAATAAAATATACATATATAAAAAATTTATGAAAACACTCCCCCAGCTGAGAGAGCAACTCTCATGGCTAGTGAAGACTGGGAAATAGATAGAAAAATTCTTCAGAGTCCAGTCTTTATCTTTGTCCTGCTTGTTAATTCACTTATCTTCTTAAACACACTGACCTCCAATCTTGAAGGTAGAAACTTGCTTTTTACAAGTCTTGCTCTACTGTGGCACTTTGACACACACTGGGAAAATGGAGTCACGTTCACCTCAGTAAAAGAGCGCCATTGCTCAATTTCTGTAGGACCAGTGACAACTGGGACTATAATACAGTATGGAGGGAGAGACAAAATGGAAGAGAAGCCTTCTGTTTCCTCCTGCATTCATACTGTGATTAATGTGGGAAGTATGACATGTAGGCTGTCTTTGCAGGCCATCATCAGTGCCACACTCACAGTCTGTGGAAGATTAAAACCCCAGTGCAGGAGCAGCCAGAGTGCCTGCTGGGGCATGCAGGACCCCACATGTCTGCCAAGCTCAAACAAAAATGGCAGCAACTTATGTCCTCCAGGCCACTTTTGAAGAGCAAGGTAGATATCCATGCAATATCTAATTAAAATAATTAAGATTTAAGGGTAAATTATTACATAATAATTCATTTCCTGAAAGAGATGTAGGCTCTCTTCCTCTTTCTCACTTAAATCATTTGTCTATCTGCTTTTCTGCCTGTGCTTAGGAACAAGAGGTCAATCCTTGACTCCACTATATCATTGGGCATACCTCATTGGCTTTCAGAGAACTTTGTGGTCTCCCTTTCTTTGTCAAAGGAAATAAAGTATAAAGACTTAAGTAACAGGTAAAAATGATGATAAGTCATAAAGCCAGACTACTTACTAATGTAAGCTGTTGTTCTGGAGATGTGAATTCATCCAGAATTATTTAGAGATTATTTCTGAGAAAGTCCATGCCATCAATACAAGTGGGTAGAAGTGCAGGTATTTATTTCCTATTTGTATCACAACCTTGAAATGTAACACAAGCTCCAACATGCAAACAGGCAAATGTAACCCAGAGTATTATGTGCCCTTCCCACATCCAAAGTGACAGTCAGCTATCATTCTGCAGTGTCAAGCCATGAAGTGTCTAAGGTGTGGTTCTTCCTGAATTTCAGAATATGAACAAAATAGTGACCATATATAGTGGCAGGATCCTGCTTGACTACCAACACCATCCTGTTCCAAAGCACGTGATTTTGTTTTCCCCAGCCTGCAAGCTCATTCATCACTATATCATTCAAGTTTCATGCTGTTTGTTATAACTCTGTTAGCGCCAGGTCCATAGAAACTCTGATTCCTTGCTGATACTGACAGAAGGAACATATCTTTCCACTAAAATCAAACCAAGCTTTATTCTGTAGGCTTTTTTTCCAAACGAGCTGTTCCATATAGAGTATTAAAATTAAAATTAAAGGCGGGGGGGGANGGGGGGGGGGGCGGTCAGGGAAGAAAGGAAAAAAAATAAATTTCTGTATTAAACTATTTTTTTTAACATTCAAATCCAGGATATTCTCCTACAGCACTCAAGAGGAATACACAGTAATAGCCATCAATTTTAAAATCAATAAAAGAAGAGTTGTCTTGAGGAGTTGCATTTAGCCATTTCAGCTGAAAGCAAGAAAAGAACAGCTAAAACCAGCTGAATACAGTAGAATGTAAATAAGAGATCCTTGCCAAATCTTTCCTGGTTACAAAATGCTCTACCAATGTTAAAGATTCCATTGCGATACCTTTGTACTTTATTTATAAGGCTTTCAGTAAGACACACCCTTTCCATATTTGTTTGAGCTTATGCCTGTATTCTCATGATTAGCGCAGAACAAATCTAGGTGAAAGGTTATTCCTCTTTCACACCAACATTCATCTGAATTTTCTTCCTCTCCTGACCATAATATTTTTAAATTAGCAACTAAAATCAAGAAAAATATTTGAAGTTTTGCTGAAGTTTTGATTTCTTTAGAAACAAGATAGCTTTCACAAAGCACTTCAGTTACACAGTAGATCTCAGAGAACTTGTTCTAAGGAGCTTTTTTGAAGTTTCCAGAAGGAAAAACTTCACCTGCTTTTCTCATTTCTCCAGTGGACTGAGAACTTTTTAAATCAGAGTAAGGAGACCAATTATCCCTCTATCTTTTTGCTCCATCAGTGATATCTATGCAGTACTAGATGCACTCTAAAGTACTGCCTGAACATATTCCAGGCTGCGCTGTGCAGGATTTAGGAGGGGTTCTCTGAATGCTGTCTCTCCTTTGCATCTTCGCTGGGAAAGCATAAATTATTTCCCAGGGTGTTACACAACTTCGCCACGGGTAAAGCGAGAGATACTGAGTGGGAACGGTAATTAGAAAAAATCTGAAACTGACTGACCCTCCCTCAGCACTGACATGCCACATGGTACTAGTTTTGTCCTGACATGTGAGGCACTTCTGTATCTAACCCAAGAATCACTTTACATTTCATGAATCTACATGCAATATGAGTCAGATATAAACAGAATTGCTCAACCCTTTAAAAAAATTCCATTGCACTTACTCTTCGTGCCAATTCAAACAAAAGTTTTAGGCAGAGCAGGTGGCCCACAGCTCGCTAACCTCTTTCCTCTCACATGAGAGGCTGGGGCAAGACAGTGGGGATCACTATCTGTATGCAGACATCACCAGCCACATTTTCTCAGCTCAGTCCCGCTGAAAGCTCTTTTCAGCTCTTTAACACATCCCAGTCTCTAGTTGGTGTAGTCGTTTTTAGGTGTAAGTCTCACCAAGAACATCTTTCAGTTGTCTCCTTGTGCCTTGTCCTCGTGGCACAGGGCTGACCAGACAGCTACAGAGTTCAGGAGCTTCCCTTGCTGGATTACACTGCTCCCACACACACCCATGTAGAGCTATGTGGCATAAAAAAAGTAGGAAATCTTTATAATCACCAAGTCTACTTTCTTTTGTCATTCTGGCTTTTTCAATTTTTTTCAAAATCTCATTATAGTATTTCTTGCCCACCCTAGACCTTCCCTAAAATGGAAAGAAGTTATTTGACAGGTAACTCCTCTTTTACTAGAAAAAAGGGATCAGAGGGGCAATCTACAGATACAGCCTTGCAGGCTCACAGACAGCCTCACAAGCTCACAGACAAAAAGCTGAAACAAAACAAGAAGGTTTTGTTTGCAAAAACAGAAGAATATGCATTGGTTTTGAGTCCTTGGTACTGATCAATAAAAGTGGCACATATTCACTTGCCCTGCACTGCACAACTTGCTGGCACAAAGGGTAACCATGGGCTTCTAACCAGAAGCTGAGAGTAGGCTGGCTGATATATACCAGAGACCTGAACTTAAAATGAAGAAAGTTCAGAAAAATTAAACCAAAAAATGTAAATTAAAAATTAGATGTGTTTAGAAAATATAGGCTTATAGGGTTAGAAAATACATTTTTGCCCTCCACCTAGTTCCTTCCTGAAACACTGCCTAGCTGGCTGGTTAATGTCCTCCTCCCCCGCAATAAAACAAAACAAAAAATCTTTATCTCCAGCCTCACTTCAGTGACTCACACCAAAAACATATCCTTTTACTTCCCTGAACTCCTGAGGAATCTAGAAGTGCAATCTTCAAAGCCCCAAGGGAAGTTTGGCATTTCATAATAGCCCAGGAGCCCCACCTGAGGTATGAAGAACGCTTTGAAACATGCCTGTGATTAATTAATTAACATATGGCACCTAACTAGCTTTATAACACTCCACCTAATGTTTCAGATTAGAGTTGCCTGTGCCTGTCACAGACACTGTGTGGACTGATGCCACTATCTTGAAGAGAATAATGCATTTTATGTATAAGTAAACATAACAATGTAGCATAGATACAGTAAGTTGAATTACGGATTAATTACAATGATTCGTAGTGCTTAAAGAGTAGGCAGTTTACAAAGCAAGGAAGCGATTACATACTTTAAAAGACAGGGGGTTTTTGCTTCAACATTTCTGAGTGGTTGCATCATTCTTACTCCTGACAACAAAGGCAAAATCAGCACAATAGAAAACAGCCTTACCTGTGAGAGTCACAGCTCAGCCCCTTAATGCCTACCTGTTCTCCAAGTGCAATGAAGGCTTGCTCTCCCCACATAAGGCTGGAGCCCTCCATGCTCACAGTTCCCTGGGTAGGTTGCTGATGGCCAGTGGCCTAACTTGTAGCCAGAGTAAAGTCCCTAGTGAGCACCAATGGCATGGAGCAGAGAGATAATAGATAATTATACCGGCAGCCTTACGCACCAGGCAGTTTTTTGGATGACATGATTCAGGTAGTTCTGATATTTAAGACCTACACTTTATTTTGTATCATCTGAGGAGCTCAACTACATAATATAATTTGTAGAATTATATGTTTTCTTTAAAAAGGGGAGTTACATTAAACCTTCCTTGAAGAATTAAACAAATTACTCAGTTAACCAGGGTATTTTTTAATGGTTCTGGTTGTTCAGGTAAGCATAAAAGCCACAGAACCATAATAACAAAATACAGTAATCCCCTGGATTTAGCGGGGTCCAGTTCCGGGAAAGTATCACGATAGCTGAATTCCATGAAGAGGTGGTTCAAACATATGTAAATGAGCCACACTTACTCTCCTGCTCCCTTAGCCCCAGAGCCCCAGGGGTCATCCTTGGCCCCTCCCCACACCATGTGCCGGGACAGGGGAGCAAAGGGGGTCTTCTCTGCCCCGCCGCCAGGAAAGGATAGGGGAGCAGAGGGAAGTGTCAACACAGCCACTGCACTGCAGGGATGCTCCCATCCTCCTGTGGCCATCCCAGGCACAGCAGGCACATCCCTTCCCAGAGCCACTCTGGTACTCCACCAGGCATCAGCAAGTGCATGGAGCCACCGGGTGATGTGGGGTGTGCAGGTCCATTGGAGTGGGAGCTGGAGTTGGGGTGGGGACAGGTGGTGGCTCTCGCAGGCCTGTCACTGGTGGAGGGTGTCCTGGCATGACCATGGGGCAAGAAGCCATAATAAACCATTGGCACGGTGTTATAAAACTTCCTCACAGTGTAACCTTTCCAATATTGATAAGGGAACCATCTCTGGGTGGTCTCTGAGAGAGCGAGAGGCACCACCCCCCCCACTTCATGGGGCATGGCAGTCCTGCCCCCTGGCATGGCAGAGGGACGAACTGTGCATGCGCGGTCATCTGCTGCTCACATGACGGAGAAAAAAAATCCATGAAAATTTAGAGAAGTTTATGACATGTTCACAGGAAAAGAAAAAACGTGAAGTTTTGAAGCTGCAAAATTTGAGACATGAAGAACTGAGGGATTACTGTACAACCAAAACACTTAAACAGTGCCAGTCCTAACACTGGTCCCTGTGGGACTCCACTAGTGATTGGCTGCCAGCTGGATGTGGCACCATTTACCAACATTCTCTGGGCTCGTCCATCCAACCAATTCCTAACCCAGCATATCTGTTCCATGCTCTAAGAGTTCCTCCTGAAGCTTACCTGGGGAAACCATGGCGAAGGTTTTGCTAAGATCCAAGCACACAGCATCCATGGCCCTTTTTTCGTCAACCAGGAGAGTCACCAGATCATAAAAGGAGATCAGGTTGGTCAGACAAGACCTACCTCTCCTGAATCCATGCTGACTCATTCTAATGTCATGGTCATTTTGCAGGTGCATAATAGCACACAGTTCCACTTTTCCCATTTTTCACAGTTTTCCAAACTAGCAGTAACAGAGTAACTAGGAGTTACTCTGTTTCCTCCTAGCAATAAAAGCATTACAGCCACATCCAATGTCATGAAGGCTCAGGCATATAGTCACATGAGTGAGCCTTGACTCAGCATTTCATTGTGGACCATACAAAGAACCCCACAGCACTGCAGGTGGACAAGTTTTGCTAATGATCACATGACTGTTGCTAGACTTCAGCATGCATTTGTCACCAGAGCCCCACTGCCCTGAGAAGATCATTAAATGCTAATCAAAAATAGCTGATGACAGCATTTTTTGTTTAAGGGGAGGAAATAGCCTTTGAAGGTAATTTCCACACATTGGATTTCATTACATAATGCTGAAATACATTTTTCTGAGCATCTGGAGATTTCACGTCCTACACTTTTGCAAACCACATTCTTTCACAACGGAATGATGGGTGAGGAAAAACTAAGAGGTATTCCAGAATCTGCTTTCCTCCTCCTCCCTTAAAATTTTCACAGTATAGCTAGAGTCAACAGGACTCAGTTGACTCAAAATATGTAGGATGATAATATACATATTTATTAGACAGTCCTCACAATATTTATTTTCACTGCACGGTACACAACACTGTAATTTCAATAAGAACCACCTGCATAAAATGTTACATTTACCACTTAGAATTCTCAGTTTGTTCTGAAAATGTTCAAGGCAAAATTTGAAGAAAAATAATGAACATAGTTGTGTGAGATCTATGATACACATGCCATTCTAATCACAAGCTACAGATACTGATTATATATTTGTGCAGAAATCTAGTTAGAATGGATCATTGAAACACAAATTCAGCAGCACTATATGCTACCAGGTTCTTTTTTGGAAAAACTTACTTATCTGAAGAGCAATTTTTATTTTTGTCAAATATCTGGATAACAAAACTCAATGAGAAAATCCAGGCTCAATTACTCTTCTTCCACTCAGCTTCCCTTAGCAAAAGTTAATGTAATACTATTACACTGCTTTATTATAGTTTAAATCCTTCATAAACTCATTTTTTGTGATTTTTAGCTGAGAAAAATTACCTTTGAAACAAAGAGGAGGAATATTAATATATCAGAACTGAAAACTCCAGTCCTACACAGTTATAAGCTGTGTAGTTGTTTATTTGTATATTAAAACAACAATACAAAATAGTCCAAAATCTAAATTAAGAGCCCTGATTTAGAAAGAAAATGTGTCCTAAAAGAGTCAAAGACTAAAGGACTTGCTTATTATTTTTAACCTCTCAGATTCTTGTATAAGTTCAGTTGTGGGTGACAACACAGAAAAGCTGCTACATTTCCTCAGCTGTTTGGTGGCTGTAAGGGGTGTGAGTTTGTAGTCTCCACTGGACAGCTGACCACAGCCAGAAACTGTCCTGCAGCTGGCTCTTGTTCAGGAGCAGGGAGGTCATCTACAGAGTCTCCTGAGGCCTGGGCACACATTAATGACTCTTCCACTGGCTCTACCCAGGCTTGGCTTCTCCCATGGCAAAATTCACTGCAGGCTATGGCAAGGCTTGCACTGATTTCATGACTGTGTCATGCCCCAGCTTCAGACACTAAAATTATCAACCTGATATTTTCCATCATATCATCAGCAGTTAAAAAGTGAATCAGGATACTAAAAAATTAAGGGCAATATGGAACAAAACACCAGATGAGGTATGATCCTATATGCAGGCATCCTCCTTGACAATTCAACCTTCCAGTGGACAGACAGCACCAGGAGGCAGAGATTACCCTGGCAGTATAAAAAGTCAGACTAATCATAGACAACTTGAGTTGTCTACGTCTTATCAGTGGAAGTGAATCTCTTCTCTCAGGCTGACGACACCAGAACGAGAGGACATGGCCTTAAGTTACGCCAGGGGAAGTTTAGACTGAATGTTAGGAAGAGGTTTTTCACAGAGAGAATGATCGCTCATTGGAATGGTCTGCCCAGGGACGTGGTGGAGTCGCCATCCCTGGAGGTGTTTAAGAGTAGACTCAACGAGCAGCTTAGTGACATGGTCTAGTTGGTGGGAGGCTTGGATTGATGGAGCGTGGTGCCCATGCTTCCACGTTTGTGGGCCTGATCTCCGGGTGGGCGTTCTCTTGGGAGTTGGACTAGGTGATCCTGTGGATGCCTTCCAACTCACAATAACCTGTGAACCTGTGAACCTGTGAAGTATTAATCTCTTACTGGCAAGAAAGCCCAGCTATGCCATTACTCTACACGCAGCAAAGCAGCTAATACATTGCCTGAGACTGGATTCTGTTCCGTCCAATAATCTGATCTTATTAAAAGAGAAAGACCCCATTAGGAATTAATGCACTGCACATAGAAATGTCTGCTTGCATTCCTCTTTCACAGACGTGTTTGGCGCCTGGGGTATTAACTTTCAGACTTTGTTTCTTTTTACTGCATATTCGTCTGCTGTATTGTTTCCTACAAATGGGGTGCAGTAAAAAAACAAGCTGTGTTGCCTTTGCCCTTTCCCAGTTCTCTTGGATGCAAAGGTCATTTGTTCATAAGATCATAAGTGACCCTAATAATTTCTTATATGAGGTGCCATAATCTAATGAGAGTTTATTTTCCCTTTTAGTCAGAACTATAACCCATATTGAGTTTCTATTTATAAGTAACAGGGGATTTTTTTAATACTGCAGCAGCAAAAAACCAAATAGCAATATAATGAAGTGTCTTTGGAAAACAAGATGAAAACAATAAATGCTTAAACACAAAAGTAAAGAAAAATCATTGTTGTTTAATAAATGCACAATTGCTTCCAAAAATATTACATCCTTATCTGCTTTGGAGCTAAATTATATGCTATTTTGATTAGACTTCTTGAGTAAATTAAAAACCGCTCTCATTTTGTAGATGCAAGAATGTAAGATACTTTCACTAGGATGTTACTCATAAAGCATCCAAAAGATAGTTTTGACCATAATGCAAATAAATCAATCTGACTAATGAATGATACCATTTATGTTCTGAAAACTACCTGCTCCATAAAACAGAAGTTGCTACATTTCTTCAGAACTAATGTATTTATCACTTCGTATATGGCCACACACTTGAGTTCAATCCAGTTTGGTTTTTTTAATATAGCTTGGTTCTATATATTTCCTTGTGTTTCACCTTGTGCATTTTTGGTAGTTCCACTCCTTAATCACTGTTAGGCAAGAATAACCATGCAAGTTTCCATTTCGACAGTAGTAGGTTACAATGCTCAAGGCAGACATCAACTATTATACAACATTAGAAAGAGAGAGAGAGAGATGGATGTACATATATGGAGGTGTATATAAATGTATATAAATAAATTGTTTGAAAAACAGTAACTCACAACCACGAATACCTATGTATAATGCATACAATACATAGTAATAATGCATAATAATTGTATATATCATAGTAACAAAGCATATTCATTCAATATACAACTACCTGAAAGGGAGGTGTAGCCAGCTGGGTGTTGGTCTCTTCTCTCTGGCTACAAGTGATAGAACAAGAGGACACAGTCTTAAACTGCGTCAGGGGAGATTTAGACTGGACATTGGACAGAACTTTTTCACAGAGAGGGTGATTTCTCACTGGAATGGGCTGCCCAAGGAGGTGGTGGAGTCACCGTCCCTAGAGGTCTTTAAGAAAAGGTTGGATGATGTACTTGGTGGCATGACCTAGATATTAGGGTAGTGTGTTATAGGTAGGATGGTGTGTTGGTAGCAGGATGGCAACAGGTTAGGTAACAGGTTTGGCTAGGTTAGGTAATAGGTGATAGGTTCGACTTGATGATCTCTATGGTCTTTTCCAACCTTACTGATTCTGTGATTCTGTGATTCTGTAATATTAAGCAAAAAATAATTTCAATAGCAGGATGTAAATTATTAAACAAAGGAAGTTGGAAAGAACATTCATATGAGTATACTGCAGAAAAGAGTAAAATACAGAAGAATACAAATTTGGAGAAAAGATCATTTCATCATCATTTAACATGACTGCCTGTGTGTCCACGTATGCATAGTCACTCAGGGCAGGAAAGCTGCGATTTAAAGCTCTTGTGCATGAATACATGTGGACAATGACATTAACACTAGTCACTCAAAAGGGGATAAAGGGGCAATGGGTCAAAAAAAACGAAGCAATTTTTGTTAGCACCATTATCCTCATGTATTCACAAGCACCAGCCCTTGTAAGACTTTGTGACCAAAATTTCTTATTCTGCATGCATGGCCAGAAAAGGCTTACAGTCCATAATAAACAAGTACTTTCACACAGTGAAGGGGTTACAGTATTCATCTTACTGAGATGGATATTGCTGCAAATTATTTGTATTAGGAAAAAAAATCCCAAACTTATTTTCCTCTACATGAAATACAAACAGCATTTTATTATCACTTTTTGCTCATTGTTTAAAGTTACTTCTAGGTATCTCTGGATTTCCAGCTTAAGATACCCTATTGGGAATCCATTGCATCTAGATGCAATTTCATTCTGAGATTTCAAACAAACAAAACAAAAAACCCCAAAAAATTCCTTCTCTTGGCATTTTCATAGGTCTATCTGGTGTTATAACATAGAAAGACATATCAATCTGGATATTATGCAGCTAATTTCATGTTTTAATTTCATTATTCATCAACAGCTCTACTAGTTTCAAACAGATGTACAAAACAATGTTATTATTGTATAAATAAAAATGCATTTGTAAAAAACACCTCATCCTAACACTCTTACTTAAAACTCATTATTTATGCAAACTGAAATAGGCAAACTCAGATAACTTTCACATTACTTGCTCTCTAATTTACTCCAGTAAAATTATTTTCTGTCTTGACATGAGTTTTTGTTATGGTTTGGGGGGGGGGTTCTGCTCTGGCAGCGAGGGGGTTAACAGCTCAGTTCTTGCCTGAGCTCTCCGTGCTGCTAGGGCCTTCAAGATTATAGAGATAGAGGCGTCTCTGTGAATAACATATTTGGGAGAGAAGAAAAAAAAAACTCAGTGGCAAGATGTAGAGTGCCGGTTCAGAACCTGCATCGGGAGGCTGAGAGATTGAAGGCCCCCAGGCCCACGAGAGAAGGGGTAGAGATGTTCTTCCAGGCATCTCGCTGCTGTTCGTGAATTGGACTGACCATGGTGAAAACCTATGGACTAGAGAGACAGGAACCAGAATGCAGAATTCATCTAAGCCACGACTGAAGATGGAGAGATAAAGCTGGACAAACTGCCGATGTTCTTCGGAGCCCAGAAACACAAGACAAGCCTGGAGCTAGCTGACAGCTCGACAGAAATCCTTTGGACAGACTTTTTGTGCATTGTAGTAGGATTTGAATTATGTACTTTGGGATGGGCTCATTATGACGCTGTAAGAAGCCAGTACTTAAAAGCTGCATTCTGTGATGTGACACTTGGACCACAGAGAATTTCGAAAGAACTGTCGTCCTCGCATCGAGATCTCACTTGGAAGGGGGTCATGAGAGATCATTCCTTCTCATGAGAGAGAGAGAAAGAACTTTATGGAAGGGCAGAGAGATGGTTCCTACCCTGGATCTCGTCAGATAATACCAACTTGCCTGGTTTACCCCTACCCTGTGTTCCCCCTTTGTCTCCTGGTGAAAAAAGGGAATATGACATCTGTTGTAAGAGAAGGAGGGGTGGGGGGAAAAGGTTGCCTTTTAAATGATGCTTCCTTCGCAGTTCTGATCTTGTTAGTTAGAAAATAAATCCTTTATGTTCTTTACTTGTAGTTGCCTTGCTTTTTTTGCCTGTGACCAGTTTTATTTTATTTTCCAGTTTTATTTTCCAGTGTTTTCTCCTCCAGGAGAGGTTGTGGGTGAGTCTCTGGCATCCAGCCAGGGTCAAACCACGACAGTTTTGCTCCCTATTCCTTTGCATACACAGAAGAGGGAGCCTCCTTATGGGGTTATACGCATTCCTCAAACTGTCTCCCTGTCATCACCATTGCCACTCTCACTCTGATCCCAAGTGGGCAGAAGCAACACACCCGTGAAGAAACATAGTATCCTCCCACATATATTGGAGACTCCTCAGAGAAATTAATTACATAAATTACATTGATGTAATGAACTTGACTGAAATGTTTCCTTTGACAACCACCACATGGGTCTGTGGGCAAAGGGACCAGCACCCATGCAGCTCCAGCATCTCTTGTGACACCCCTGAGGACCCTTCTGGCCAGAAGACAAGAAGTGACTTGCTCTGCCTGGGACAACTGTAGATCATGAAGCCATTAAACCATGAAAGACATTAAACCATTACATAGCCTCTTCTGGAAAAGATGAAAGTGAATTCCCCTCCCTCCATCCCTTCCTTGCTTTTACGCACAACAATAGGTGAGCAAACCCCTCCCCCCCAAAAAAATCCTGATACATCCTTCCACTACTATCAGTTCAATACATTATTTTACCCTACTTAGCTCAGTTACATTACAGATACTTCTCCAGAAATGTTCTTGTCTCACTGGACAACTACCAGCAGAAATGTCACAACAAACACAAAGATGAATCTTCTGTTAGCTATGAATATAAATCCCAACTTTATTGTTCTCCTAATACATTTATAAATTGAGCATCTCTATTCCAGTCAATTTCCATTTTTAATCATCTAGATTTTAAACTAGCTGTCACCAAGAAAGGTTGTGAAAGCTTATTTACTTTTTCTTCAAATGAAAACCAGACAGCCCTGTTAACAGACAAATAATATGACTAACCCATTATTTTGTAAATGTATTCTATGGAAATCAATAAGATCTGGAGATGCTTATAAGGAAATAAAAGTCACCAAAGAAAGATTATTCTCACCAACTCCACAAACCATCAGCATGGTCCTCTGTGTTCCCTAAAAAGGATTTGTTTTTTTCTCAGGAGGACATAAAAACAGGGATAACAACTTTTTGAAATGTTTGAATAATAATAAGAAAGAGAGAAATAAAGACACTTTCACAAACTGGCTTTGGTGGGCAGTTATAATAGTGGGACTCTAGACAACAGGTGTCATTTCTAGGCTCTGACAGAGACTTTCTGAGTGATCTTGGCTTAGACAGGGGTAACTGTAATACCATCTTTGTAAACCCAAAAAACCAGTTCCTTAGTGTAATAGCTGTCTGCTAGTAAGTCCACGTCAGGCACCTAGGATATTATTGACCCCTTATTGAGGTTGACACTGCTGTATCGTATAGAGAACGATGATAATGCAATAGCTGCTCAACAACTTTCTGAGCAATATGGAACACCTAACACAGACCCAGTTAACTCTGTCCCCTTATTCAGTCCCAAATAAAATCTTACCATTCTGTCTTTCTTGTTGCTTAATCTTGCATGCACTTACGTCTTTGTCAGCAGAGTTCTACAGTACACTACCCACTGCCTGCAAGTCACAAGCAACTGCTCTGTGACCCATGTCCTCTATCCATGGTGCCATTGTGCTTCCTGGTGCTGCATGACACATGAATATGCTCCCTACACCTATAGGAGAAAGTAATGGAGGAATTACAGCAGCAGCTGCAGTCTCACTTGGATGATGTCCTGTTACAGAATAGCTTAGCAAATCCAGAAGATAAGTAAAACTTGCTCCCAGGTCCCAGGCAAATGCAAACCCACCTCTGCCATCCCTCAGAGACAGCCTGAAGTAGCAGGCAAGGCCATGCTGCAGGAAGGTGACCATGCTGCAGGAAGGTGTCCTTGCAGGAAGGGTGTCCCTGAAACAGTGAGGCTGCATATGGCATAAGGGATGATCCTGTAATTTCACAGAATCACAGAATATTCTGAGTTGGAAGGGACCCACAAGGATCATCGAGTCCAACTCTTAACACTGTCTCCCTGGCGGGAATTGAACCCAGGTCTCCCACACGCCAGGTGGGGACACTTACCACTGTACCTAACAGTATGAGGTTTAACAAGTCCAAATGCCGGCTTCTTCACTTTGGACATAACACCCCCGTATTTCGCTATCAGCTGGGGGATGAGTGGATGAAGAGTGGTGAAATGGAGAGGGATTTGGGAGTAATGGTTGACGGAAAACTTAGTATGAGTCAGCAGTGCGCCCAGGTGGCTAAGAGGGCCAGTGGTATCCTGGCCTGTATCAGGAACAGAGTAGCCAGTAGGACTAGGGAAGTTATTCTTCCCCTATACTCGGCACTGGTCAGACCACATCTTGAGTCCTGTGTCCAGTTCTGGCTCCCCAGTAAGAAAGATGTTGAACTTCTCAAAATGGTCCAGAGAAGGGTGACAAGGATGGTGAAAAGACTGGAGAACAAGCCCTGTGGAGAGCAACTGCAGGAGCTGGGGTTGCTCAGCCTGGAGAAGAGGAGGCTCAGAGGCAACCTCATTGCTGTTTACAACTACCTGAAGGGAGGTTGCAGTTGGGTGGGTGTAAATCTCTTCTCTCAGGCTGCCAGCACCAGAACAAGTGGACATGGCCTCAAGTTACACCAGGGGAGGCTTAGACTGGATGTTAGGAAGAGCTTTGTCACAGACAGAGTGATTCACCATGGAATGGTCTGCCCAGGGAGGGAGTGGAGTTGCCACTCCTGGAGGTGTTTAAGAAAAGACTGGATTAGGAACTCGTTGTCATGATCTAGATAATGGGATGATGGGTCAGAGAATTAGGTTATATAATTTTTAAAAAAAAAAAAAAAAGATGATGACATGACCCTGAGATTAGTTCAAAGAGCCAAAACATTGTGTTCATGGCACCAAGGTTGTGGGTTGAATCCCTGTATGAGCATTCACTATGGAGTTGGACTTGATGACCCTTGTGGGTCCTTTCCAACTCAGAATATTCTGTGATTCTGTGACACCAAACCTGCTGCAGATACAATTATATGTAAACAGCTTTGTGTCATCCAAGTTCTTGCATATACTCACATTTGTGCTTGTATATAAATGTGTCCTAAGATAATGTATCACTACATATAATTTTTTACACTAATAGTGAAGGTACCTAACTCTGAGGAAGACTCCTGACTGGAGGAAGGTTTAATCTATGATCTAGGGACAACTCCAAAACTGAGTACAGAAATGTGTCTCAGAACACACTACACGATAAAGAGAAACTAGGACAGAGCAAGGACAGATGAGTAAAAGTCTGCAACAATATAAGGAAATGATCAAATGGATCAGGACTCTACTGTCAGGGAAATAGACAGCTAAGGGATGTGGCAGAAGTGTGTAAAATCAAAAGTGTCATGGAGAGGGTAGTCTCACACAAATTTTGTACTGCATCTACCAATTCAAAATCGAGAGTTATCAAATGAACCTCCAAACAAAAATTCAAACTGAACTAAAAGGCGTAGTTCTCATTAAATGGATGCAATTCCCTGACAGAAACATCAAAGATGCTAAAAGTTGATACGGGCTTAATAGCAACCAGATCACCTCTTCCTACTTTTTTCCCTGGGCATTCGCTTAAGATTACTGGTAGTATGGAGATAGGAATTTTTTTAATTCAGGAAAAAGGACAAAAACAGCTTCCAACATCATAGATTTTACAATCAAGTTCCCTAGATCTGGGGGAGCTGCAGGAGTCAGGCTGATGACACGAGAACAAGAGGACAGGGCCTTGAGCTACGCCAGGGGAGGTTCAGACTGAATGTAAGGAAGAGGTTTTTCACAGAGAGAGTGATCGCTCATTGGAATGGATTGCCCAGGGAGGTGGTGGAGTTGCCGTCCCTGGAGGTGTTTAAGAGAAGACTGGATGAGGAGCTTAGTGACATGGTCTAGCTGGGGGGGTGTTGGGCTGGATGGTCCTGTGGGTCCCTTCTGTCTCAGAGTGGCCTGTGAGCCTNGATGACCCTTGTGGGTCCTTTCCAACTCAGAATATTCTGTGATTCTGTGACACCAAACCTGCTGCAGATACAATTATATGTAAACAGCTTTGTGTCATCCAAGTTCTTGCATATACTCACATTTGTGCTTGTATATAAATGTGTCCTAAGATAATGTATCACTACATATAATTTTTTACACTAATAGTGAAGGTACCTAACTCTGAGGAAGACTCCTGACTGGAGGAAGGTTTAATCTATGATCTAGGGACAACTCCAAAACTGAGTACAGAAATGTGTCTCAGAACACACTACACGATAAAGAGAAACTAGGACAGAGCAAGGACAGATGAGTAAAAGTCTGCAACAATATAAGGAAATGATCAAATGGATCAGGACTCTACTGTCAGGGAAATAGACAGCTAAGGGATGTGGCAGAAGTGTGTAAAATCAAAAGTGTCATGGAGAGGGTAGTCTCACACAAATTTTGTACTGCATCTACCAATTCAAAATCGAGAGTTATCAAATGAACCTCCAAACAAAAATTCAAACTGAACTAAAAGGCGTAGTTCTCATTAAATGGATGCAATTCCCTGACAGAAACATCAAAGATGCTAAAAGTTGATACGGGCTTAATAGCAACCAGATCACCTCTTCCTACNTTCGGTCTCTGTACAGGCGTTAGCTGGTGAGTTGGACCAGATGATCCTTGTGGGTCCCTTCCAACGCATAGTATTCTGTGATTCTGTGATTCTGTGATTCTGTGAGTCAGTCTACCTGAAGTGCTAGTGATGAGGCTAACTCTCAAAAAACACTTTAATGATCAAAATGCCTCCTGGTCAGATAAGTATCACAGGCATCCTGTTGGTCTGGGTGAATCCTTGTTTTGACCTAGCACAGACATTCTTATGTTCACCCAGCTCCAAAGTGTCTCTGTTGATTATGACAGTCCACTGATATTGATTACTGCTATCAACTTGTTTCACTAACTCCAAACAGACCCCTGCTTTGTCACTCACTTGGTAGGCATCATATACCTAGAAGATACATGGGCATTGCAGGTTTGAGTGCCACAAGCACTTGCTTCTCTTTGGAGCTAACACATAGAGCCAGCTCCATATTGCTCAGTAGGCAGTCCAGTGTCTGAAAAATGGACTCTGTTAGTTTATTAAAACATTAAGCTGGGAGACTAGACATCATATAGGGTGGGGAATGGCATTCCTGAGGAACAAACTAAAAACCCCTATTGAGTGAGAAATTACTTACAGGCAGCCAACAGGAGATTTTATTTTTTTTTTTAAGAAAGACACTAAAGACCATTTCTGTGGCTCAGACACAATAAATACTTCCAATGGATGACAATGCAGATGCCAAAAGGCTACCTGGAGCAAGGCATAGGTGCTGAAATAAACATTCATAATCATGCTCAACTGTTTATTGTCTTGTAGCTTTGAAAGTTACCCAAGATTTATAATCTCTCTCTTAGCTAACTTCTATCTAGATTGCACAGGAAGTGTCAGTGGGATATTTTGGATCTTGTGCTCAATACAAACATGGCTTGAGAAGAGAGACAGTTAGCTAAATAGAAAGTCTGATGAAAACTTAATTAAAGTAGATGGAAGTAACTCCATTGTGCACACTACTCTGGGAATACACAAATCTTACAGAGTTTGAGGTTTTGTGAACCTAAGGGATTTTTAAACTCTCTGAGGGCTTGCAAATGAATTTTGTCTCTTTTTACTCTATGATTTAAACTCATAGTTTGTTTTATTTCATATAAGGGTAATTCAATTTTTTTGAAAACCACAAAAAATATTTATCTAGCTACACACAATCATGTGCAATGTATTAAGGACAGAACAGCCTCCAAGTCCAAGGTTTGGCACAACCTCAGTCCTAAAGAGACATACTTACAAAATCTAGGCTCTCTTTCTTTCCCTATTCTCTGAAGCTTTCCCAGGGTGTCTCTTTTTCGTAAAGCTCTCTGCTTCTTTTCTCATCCTGTTTTTCATAACATATACTTGTCTTCTCCATTTTTCATAGTCAGCCTTAAAGATATAAGTAAGATGTGCTCTCAGTAACACTGAATTCAACATCAAAATTTTAGTGAATAATATCTCAGCAAGTTTGAAATCTGTCAGAATGATGTAGCCCATGTCTAATAAGAATGAGATGACCAGAGATTATTTCCACCAAGCTCTCTTGTGAGTTTATAATTTCTGATTCAGAAGCACTGCTTTTTTGAACAATACCAGGCAAAACCTTAAAACACTATTCACACAAGTTAAAGTTTAAATTTGTTTGGGTATCTTCATGCTCTCATTTGCATTCAATTATCATGAATATGCCAATATGTGAAATTCTGACAGAAGCGATCAGACTAAGAACCTAATTTTAACTCATAGGTTCACACAGGTTCACAGGTTATTCCGAGTTGGAAGGGACCCACAGGATCATCTAATCCAACTCCCAAGCCTCCCACCAACTAGACCATATCACTGAGCTCATCATCAAGTCTTCTCTTAAACACCCCCAGGGATGGCAACTCCACCACCTCCCTAGGCAGACCATTCCAATGAGAGATCACTCTCTCTATGAAAAAACTCTTCCTAACAT
>WEKX01022787.1:93159-151147 GCA_013390025.1 Pitta sordida | reverse complement strand
GACTCCACTAGTGACTGGCTGCCAGCTGGATGTGGCACCATTCACCAACATTTTCTGAGCTCGTCCATCCAGCCAATTCCTAACCCAACATAAATGCTTCTATCCAGTCCACGCTCTAAGAGTTTCTCCTGAAGCTTATTATGGGAAACTGTGTGAAAGACTTTGCTAAGGTCCAAGTACACAACATCCACTGCCAGGACAGTCACCAGATCATAAAAGGAGATTAGGTTTGTCAGGTAAGACCTGCCTCTCCTAAATCCATGCTGACTAGTTCTAATGTCATGGTAATTTTGCAGTTGCTGCGTAATAGCACACAGGACTCTCTATTCCATGACTTTGCCTGGGACTGAGGTCAGGCTGACAGGTCTGTAATTACTTGGATCATCTTTCCTGCCCTTCCTGTGGATGGGTGTCACATTAGCCAATTTCCAGTCTTGTGGTACATCACTAGTAAGCCAGGACTGTTGGTAAATTATGGAGAGTGGCTTGGCAAACTCATCTGCTAGTTCTTTCATCAACTCAATAAACAAACAATTCAATAGTTGGGAAGAACCTAGAGATCAGAAAGATTTTTAACAAAGCTGAGATAGCTGCAAACACCTAGAGGCAATTTCTTTCAGAAAATCTAAACATCTATACAGGTACATATCAGTAAAATAGTCAGCACAAATATTGACTATTCTCTTTATCAGAGTTCAAATAATGGCTCATTCAGCTACTCTGAAACAACAGCCCAACCTCCAGGGCCTCCAACCACCACCAAGAGCAAGAGCCTTAAATCCAGCTTCTATTATGTGGTATGTCATCATGCACATCACCAAGAATTGCACACACCTCAAATCTTACCTATCCTCACACAAAAGCATCTTAAAATCTCAGAGGTTTTTTTTATATTATTCATCCCAGGACACTGGAGTAACATCATCAGAGTTGTGTGAAAGATGAAGCAAGAGCCACTGGTTTTTAACTGTCTTCCTTCCTTAGGGACAGGTAATTCAAAGTCCAGCAGCATCTTCCAAGCTGAAGGAAAAAACCCAGTAACTTGAAATATTTATTAAAGCAAAGCAACTTTCAAAGAAGAGTAAATAATGTTCTATCAGAGGCATAAGTTTCACAGAATCACACAGAATCACAGAATATTATGAGTTGGAAGGGACCCACAAGGATCCACAAGTCACAGTTTTTACACAAAGAGGAAACAAAAGGTGCATTCTCATACCAGCAAGTGCTGATTTACCTGAGACTGGTATGTACAGAATAAACTGATATGTGGTTTATTTGTTCCTTCCTGTGTCACAAAATGTAGAGTAATTGACAGGCCACAGAGATTCATATTTCCACATTTTGAAAGACTACAACTGCATCTCCAGACAGTAAAATCAAAATCCTTTCTTGTGTCCCAGTGCAGAACCTCATGCATACCTGACCAGTAGAACATCAGAAGGATAGCAGTGCTGGCCAATCTGCACTATCTTAAATATCCAAGTTGAAAAAATAGAAAAGGGAGGCTTGCACTTATTTGGGATATACTTTGTATCTGTTTAGAAACATGTGTCTGTTTAGAAACCTTTGTTGCATCAAAACTGCGCCCAGAAACCAAGTAATTAGATTTTGGATCTGAGTTTACATTTTTGTTGCATTTTAAAAGAACAGTACAACAATATAGGTCAATTTATTCTCTACTTACAGTCTTTAAATTCTAGTGATAATCTCCCTATTACTGACAGCAGTGTTAGCATTTGCCTATTACTGTGTTGCCTGGAAGTCCTTGGCAGAAATCCAAATTCTTCCTGTCTAGATGCTACAAACATCATCACGAAGATAATTGGTATTAACTGTGATTATTAGAGTCAACTGTAACCAGAACCATTGCTTAAAGGAAAATTTTGGCAAATCTTGGACCCAGCTGCTCTGGACACTTCTGTGGTAATTGCTTAGTCTATATTCTTTGAAACCCTTAGTTGCTAACTCCAGCTTTAAACTGGAGCCACTCTTCCTGTCAAAATCCCAAGACACAGAATCGACAGAAACAATGGAGAAGAGGATGCAATTCTTTTTCACAAAGTATTTACTGAACACAGAATAAGAGTAGAGGCTGCACTAAAATGTAATAAAACCGTAGTTTCATATACTACATGAGTAAACTGTCTAGAAATAAAATGTACTTTTTCTCTAGAAGCAAAGGGGAGTCTCTAAGTGCAAACAAATGGTAGAACTACTATGAACATGTTGCCTTCAGGCATCAAACAAAACAGGAAGAACTAGGGGAAAAAAAGACATTGTGAACTAGTCTGTCTCTTAAAGATCATCTTGCATTGGTGTACTGGCATCATTTCAACCCCCTTTATTATTAAGAAATTAATGCAGATTACTTCCTTTACAAATGTGACAACCAAGATACATTTCTTTATTATGTACTATGTAAGAAGTTCCTTCCCTTTACAAAATGCCATGACTCCAGTTAGCAAACAATACCGTTTTGTTAACTCATTACCCAACCTCACATGCAAAGCAATAAAATGTGCGATAAATTGCTCTTGTTCCATAAACTCTCCCACAAATAAATGGCTTTTGACAATAAAGAAGCAATATCTCCCATCCTCCTACAGTGAATTTTTGTTAGTTTTTCAGGATTTCTGTGCTACAATTAATCTACAGCAAAGACTTGAGGTGAGAGCACAAATTTCACAAAATATAAAATAAAATGCTTACATTGTAAATTCTTATATACCCACAGTTATAAGAGACATGTAGCAGCTTGCTGCTTTGCTGTAGTAGAACCTGCAATATATATGCAAGATAACGAAAAAAAACCAAACAGTAAACATTTCAACAACTTGATCTTGCAAGTTGTTGAGGCACCAACAATGACTTTCCCGGGAACATTTGTACTTAAAGATAAGAACGTGTTTGAGACCTTTCCTGAGGCAAAGCCAGAAAACTCAACTTCTCACAGCATTTGTATTTCTCCTCATTTGAAAATACAAAGATGATCATGACGCTTTCCTCAGCTGTTTTAACTAGTTGGTCTGTTCTAGATGCAAGCAAGTTAGAACAACATGTTTTCCTTTCCTCTTAAAACTGCAGTTTTTCCCGTGTGACTAAATACTTCGAAGAAAATCCCTTCTCTGCCTAACCTGAAAAGAATTCACTAACATATTATTATATATCATGACTAATTAAAGTGAGTACTTTGAGTATGTGGTTTACCATGTGCTTATCAGATTGTATTTGATCTCCCTGACCCTTTAATGAAAAGGAGAAATAGTTTTATCTGTGGTGAAAATATGACAGGATTACCAAATCCACCTTACTTTCTAGATTCTATACGAACTTTTGTACTTAGGTTTTACAATTGTATTGTGAGTCATCTTCCTAGTACAGAGATGTCATCGTGTTTATGACCCCATGAGGCTTTTCTCTTGCCTCAATTTCCGTTCTGGCTTTAGCTGAACAGTTTAACTTTAGACTTTCACCATTGCTTCCTGTCATATCTCTGTTGCTGAGAACTCTTTGCTGACCTCTTGACCTCTAGCATTTGTCTTTACAATGTATTGCATAGTCATTATTAAAATCAGTAATGTTTTCTTGGAAACATTTTTAAGGTTGCTGAAGTATTTTTAACTCCTGCCTGTTAGTAATCTTCCTACACACAATACTGCCAGTTGAACTATGATTATAGCTCATTTTATAGGTGTTCTTAAATGTTCTCACTCTCAAGGAACTAGGAGCTTTGCAAACAGGAAGAAACAGTACAGAAGAACACACTGTTACCCAGATTACACAAGTATTAAAACTTTAACCAAAATGACACATTACTTTCATCAATGAACAAAGTTGTAAGGGCTTTCACACTCTTGGCCAGGATCAAACCAACTGGTTTATAAAAGCAATTTTTTACAGATGGTAAAACGTTAATTCAATGCTTTATTTCTTATGCTTCTAACTTCTTATTTCTTTATTTCTTATGCTTCTAAGTAGTAAATTTCAAATGCAAGTGACTACAATAATTAGATTTAATACATCACACTGCAATGGATCTTAAACTTAAAAAAAAATTTAGATGCTCCCATTTTTTCATGGTGAAAAGCATCATAAAAATGCATCTTTTCAGACCACTCTTGGAAAAGTTTGAAAAAATGTGCCCAGTCATCTTCCAGATAGTTTCTAGAACATTTGAACATATTTATTCTAGAATAATTTTTGCTATTGCCGCAATGGTTGTTCCACTTACTATTGGCTTCAGCAGCAAAACCAGATATAAAACCTGGGTTTCTCCTCTTTCACCACAGCAGTTTGCTGCCCCCACAGGAATATTCATGGATTTGTTAGTAGGGGGCTCTGCAATGAGGTGAATTGCTGAAAGGATCTAAATACCCTGGAGAGGCTGATACATTCTGGTGTGGAGGCAGGAATGAAAGATGAGCAAACAGGCACGTGCAAGGAGGCAGGACTCCTTGAACTGACATTTTTCATAACACAGACTGATATCCTGAGAAATACTCTAATGTGGCTAGGGAGTAGCTGTGCGAAGGTGTGAAAAACTCCTGCAAATTCCAAACGCCTTCAGCGAACCTTGACAGGCTGGAGAGATGGGCAGGCTCCAACGGTATGAGGTTTAACAAGACTAAGTGCCGGGTTCTTCACTTCGGCCATAACAACCCCATGCACCGCTATCAGCTGGGGGAGGAGTGGCTCGAGACTAGTGAAGTGGAGAGAGACTTAGGTGTACTGATTGATAGGAAACTCAATATGAGCCAGCAGTGTGCCCAGGTGGCTNGCTCTGGGATGTGCTCTCGGTCTCTGTACGGGTATTAGATGGTGAGTTGGACTAGATGATCCTTGTGGGTCCCTTCCAACTCATAATTTTCTATGATTCTGTGAAGGAGAAAAGTCACCAAAGGCAGATTCAGTCACAACTTCCAAAGGCAAGTTATTCACATGCTTTAAACACATTACAAATTCATCTTCCTCGTCTCTCTTCCTGCCAAGTCTACAAATTACAGCTAAAAAAGTCTCCCTTTCTTGGGAATGTTTGTTCATTTTGATGTTCTGATATTATTTCACTGATGCCGCTCTCTCCATTTTTTCTTAACTGAAAAGTATGCTGAAGGTGAGGCTAGATTTAAAGAATTCCCAGTCAGACAAACTCTTCTGGCTGTGGCACATCAGTGTCAATGGTTATCCATACAGACTTCCTCAAGCTGCTTTTTCAAGCCTCACTATCCACCCCAGGTGAAATGGCTGCACTTTCTAATCTCCTGTCACCATGCATAGTCTCCTCTAAGCTGGTTCTGTCAGATTTGATCCTGTTTTTTTTGTTGGGGGTTGGGGTTTTTTTTAATCCCCCACTATCAAGTATTTAAAGTCACTCAAGTAGTTTTGACAGAACAATGTTAATGAGTAACCAGACATTCAATTTTGCTGGAGACTGGAAGAGGTAGAGGGGCAGATATATATTTCCAGTTAGAAGAAAGTGGCGGGCAGGTGAAAAATGCCTGGGTAAATCAGTACCTCTACCCCATTAGCAGATGCCATATAGTAGAGGTAGGCTAGTCTCATACTGGCTAACAAAGCCAGACCTAACCTTTCAGTCACTACTAATTGATGTTTTTCAGTCAGTCAACAGCACCTGTTACTGAAGAACAAGCAGACAGAGTGTGCTAGTCCAAACAGTATCTGGATTTTGGGGTAAAAGATGAAACAGTACTAATAATTTTTAAAAAAAAAAGGGTCTGAGCTTTTGCTTACATATCACAAAGTGTAAAAAAAGGAAAATATCCATTTAAGTTTCAACTTTTCATTTCAAGGAACAGTACAGCTCGAAATCCAAAATACAACTTCTGAATGAGAGTTGCAAAATTATGGGGCAAGTTAGTCTCTTAGGTTATACATTTCCAAACTTTAATAAACCATGGAGAGACCACTGCCTTATCTTATTGTCTCGGATTTCTCAATTTCTTTTCTCCCCAATGTAATTGATTAGGTAACTACTTTTGCTCATTTTCAGACTAGTCTTGTGAGAAAAACTTGAGTTAAATCTAGATCAATTCATCCAAACTGTGGCCATGCCAGGACTGGATATTTTTTATGCCCAAAATCACATATTAATTATTCTAATGTTTGAGATATTATTGATTGATTCTCTTTTTATTATCCTAATACAATGCAGTGTCACTCAGTCGAGCAATATCAATATACAGCAATCCTTTGCTACTTTGCGGTTCACCATTCACAGGTACAATACACTGTGGGTTTTTTTCCCCCATCTTTACCTCTATTTACCATATTTACTGTATGTGCCCCCTTTACCACTGCTTCATGGATTTCACTTATCGTGGCATCTTTCTGGAATGGATCCCCCACAATACTCGAGGGATTACTGTTACATAAAACAGTGCTTTATATCACACTTGTTGTTCACTTAGTAATATAGCAGCAAAAATCAGCCTCTCTGAATCATTTATATCTAAAAGGAAAATTACTTGGTTGACGCATCATTATTCTTTGTAATTTTTCCATGCCTTACTCCTTTCAAAGGAAACACAGGGCTATATTTTAGAAACTATGTAATACGTGGAAGGTGTGGTATTTGGTAACATTACTTGCATTAAATAAGCTGGCACTCATGTAGAGCCCTTGCAAAAATCTGAGTTTGGTCTCAGGAATCCTGCCTTGCCATGCCTAAAACAAAGGAGCTATGTATAAGTGTGTGTTATTTTTGCAGTTAATTCCAAGGTTGATGAGCAGGCAAAACAGTTTAAAGTGTTTCCTTGTAGATGTCTACTTTCTCACAGGCTAAGCTAAATGATAGAAAGGGTAAGCACACATGCAGCTCCAACTCTTTATTTTATTGTAAAGACCATTTACATCACAAGTTTAGATAAGGAAAGATTTTACAGGAAGGTCTAAGAAAGAAAAGCAGTTTCCACAGCAAAATATTGAAAACTATCTTGAAATCTATCTAGAAAACTATCTGTTTTTTGGAAATTATTGAAAAAAAACCTGTATTAGAAATGTATTTTGAAACATATGACATTTTTAAAAACTTCATGTGAAACTCTAATATATTGGGAAACTTATTTTCATGGAGTAGCAGTGATGAAAGAAAAAAAATCCTTGTCAACTTTTTTTGAGAAAAATACTATTTCCTAGTGAAACATGCTATTTATAACACTTAAGAAGAAAAAATTATGCCTTCAAAGGTTAAAATTAACAAGATTTTCTATGACTATGAAAATTTAAACACTCTGTTTTACTCTGAGCACTGGAATAGCTCTAGCTCCTGAATGTTTGTCCCTTCCAACAATATTTCTACTTCCTGTTCATATTTGTAACTCTTTGTTTCTTCCTCCACTTAAGAGCATCCTTTAAAAAAAAAAACACACACAACCTAGGCTAAACTCAATTTTATTTTTCATAAAATAGTTTAAATTAATACTAAAAGAAAGTTGTAGTACAATTATATAGAGCTGATTCCTACATGCACAAAGAAGGAGGGACCACTGGTTCTGTAGCAGAGTCATTAATTCTTCAGGTTGTTGTCTTTTCAGCTTTGGATCTTATGAGCAGCACTGCTGCTGAAGACACTCAAAGCTCCCCAAACCTGGATTGTCTGACAAAATTTCAATTCAGCTCTCTCAAGTCATGGTGTAACAGCAGAATAACCCTCTGTTCACACTATGCCCATAATGTGAGCTGCAGTAAAGAACAGTTATTGGCTAGGACATCCCCAGACCATTACATTGTACAGTGCTTACCCTAGATATGGCACTTTTCAGTATTTTCATTAATGATTTGCACAATGGAATTAACAGCACTCATATCAGCTTTGCAAAGAATGCAATGTTTGGAAAAGCTGTAAGACCTATGCAGACCATAGGATTTGAATTCAGAAGAATGAACTGAAGAAATAGCAAGGATGCATTACTGGAACAAGATTCATGTGGTCATTAAACAAATGGAATGTGTTTCACTAAGGACAAAACCAAAGTACAGTACCTGGGAATAATCGACTGAACAAATATAAGATGGGGATGACTGAGCAGCAGTTCCACAAGCTGGATCAAAGGACATGATGGGGCACAGACTGAACATGCGTCAGCAATGCCACAAGGTTGCAAGAAAAGCAAATATCATCCTCAAAAGGGGTCAATAGAAAGACTTTGTTTAGATGGAGTACTATTTTCAGTTTGAAGCATCATTTCCAGATATGCCAAGAATCAAATGGTGAGAGAACAGAAGAAAGCTGGTAGAGCTCCCTGAGCCTGGGAAACATTGAAACCACCAGGCTCTTCATCACCTACAAACGAGAAAACTGTAGGGAGACATGATAACAGTCTTTAGATGTGTAAAAGGCAACTGCAGAGAGACCAGACAGTAGTGGACTTAATTTGCAACAAAGCCAGAACTGGACTAATCTCTACCAAGAACGACTTAGGCCTCGTTAGATATCCCTCAAGAACAGAGGATAGACCAGCTCACTTTTAAGAGCTAGTTTTTCTGTTTTCTATGACTTCTTTAATGTAACATTAGATAAAACTTTAATTTCTCCAGAAGCAAAATGCAAACATATCGACAGATTTGGAGACTTCTCTTTCAATGTATATTCCCCAGCCAAAAATTACTACCTCTAAATTTAAAAAAAAAAAAACAAAACAACCCAACATGTCTTCTACACCACCTCTGAGAAAAGGTAGAAAATAGAAAAAGGCTTCAAAAAAAACCAAATCCAAGACAATTGTAAGGACTTGCTTCATGACAAAATGAATCAACAAGCTTTAGCAAAATAACTACTTCTTCCATAAACGCAGCACTTCAGGATAAAGTATTCACCACATTCTTCAAAGTCATATTTCTTCTTGGTGTGGTTTTTCCCATAGAAGAATTTTAGTTACAGAGTTAGAACAGAGTAATTATTGTAACTATTTTACCATCACCCACAAAAGGAAGGAGACCTGCTCCTTAGGCTTCCAATTAATCAGAACCTGCTCTTTGGACTCCAGAGTGGGCTTGGTGTTCCCTTGTATTTTTTAATTAATCTAGATAAATTCTACCCGGGGTTTTAACTGAATCATCTCTTTACCTGGGAACATATTTCCTGGGGTTGTCGAAGTTGGCAGAAGGAAAAATGTTAAGGACTTGTGTCAAATACTTCTATACAGAAAGAACACCTCTGTCACTGATTTCATTCACAAGAGCATATGCAAAGAAAGTCAAAATATTTCTTAAGATTTTTTAATTTAGAGGAAGGATTGCACAGATAGTCTGGAATAAATTCTGTGATCAGCTACAGGCTAAATAAGAGTCTACTAGCAGAGAATCTGCTTTCAGTATGGACTCTGGTTTGCACTTGTATTTGATGTTAGTCAACACCTGCACCTCGTTTGTATGACTGCTATCTTACACTGACAAGAGTACTTTCATGCTTTGCAACTGTGAAAGGATAAATTTTACAACATTTTACAACTTAACATTCAAGCATGGCTATCTTTGCACAAAAGTCAAGGAGGGAGGGAGGAAAGGAAGGAAAGGAAGGAAAGGAAGGAAAGGAAGGGAGGAAGGGAGGAAGGGAGGAAGGAAGGCACAGCAACCAAAAATTAATATACAACTAATTGGTTGATCAAGTCTATATATAACTTATAGAATGTAAATAAATTTGAAATTTCACAGTAAGTATTTACTGCATCTAGAATACAGAATTCTGATCTTTATCAATAATATAATATCATAAAGATCAGAAGCAGTACAGGAAGACAAAAGGTTACCTATTTAATGTTTCATTTCCATTGTTATATGAGATTTATAAAACGATAAAAGCAAGAATATCAGTTACTACCCACATGGGGTTTTTATTTTTAGACCTGGAGAATGGTGAAATACTACACTTAATGCCTATGTCATTACGAAACTCCATGTCAGCTCATCTTAGGAAACTGTGAGACTATTTTCCTGTATGTTTAGGCATTCTATTAATAATATCTGCTTGTATAAATTAATGAAAATTAGTAGAAAAAAAAACAATTTTAAGTTTGATAGTTCATACTCTATCTCTTTTAAACTCACCTAGCATAACCAGCATTTATCAGAAGAAAACTAGGAGTTTTATTACCTTCACTCTCTTGCAGCGTCACTAATTTTTAAGAAGGTAATACAGTCGGCCCTCTTGCACTTCATGTCCCCCATATTGCAGCTTCACATCTTAGCAGCATGATTTTTCACCGATGAAGGAAGCCCCTTTTTGTAACTGCACATGTGCGACCTGGCATGCATGAATATTCAAGTAGGCAGTCATGAATATTCAAATCAAACCCCATGTCGTGCCGCACGGACCATGGGCACACTGCTCTGCCCATGGCGAGCCACACCGGTCCCAGTCTGCCCCTCCGCTCTGGGCCATGCCATCTCCCCCCACTCCCCTCGGGGCCACCGGGATAGCGGTGCGGGCGGCTCCCCGCACCAGTGTTCCCAGCCAAGCAGAAAAGGATTTTTTCCCAGCATGGGGTGGCTGCAGGCACTGGGAATCACCAACACAAACACCAGTACACAGCAAGGCAGTGACAAAACAGCACTGGGGGTCAAGGGGGCTGTGTGAGGGTGCAGGGCAAATTTGCATATTAATGAGCTGCCAATCAATGTGGAAGGCGGGCTACGCAGGACCCGATAAGGACTGTGGGTCTGCAATATAGGAGACCTGACTGTATTTATATTACAGTATTTAAACAGAAAGAAAACTTTAAAATGTTCTACCCAACACTGGGCATGAGAAAATACAAACTTGGGTCCTGATCCTAATGTCTGTGTGCCTGTGAGAAACCTGCTGATTCCACAGATCTCCAGGACATTTACGCCCCACTGAATGAAGTCAAACCATAAACGAAAGCAAAGCAGATCCCATCATCCTGCGTGTCTTCTTCTCTTCCCATCATTTACACCCCAGAAAACACCTTCTATCTCAACTCAGCCCAGGCACAAGAACAGTTACCAGTCACCAGAATTTTGTGGTCACAGATTTAGTAAGAGATATGCCCAGAGCTGACCTGATGAAAGACATGTACTTTCTTTATGCGTTTCATGCAAAATATCTTCGATTGTTTAAAATTATCCTAGAAAGCTACTGTGTTTGCACTGCAACAAATGAGAAAACTTCACAGCTGGTTTGGCTGTGGGATCAGTAACATCCCAATACAGTATAACCTTTCTGCAGCAAGTTTCTTATCATGACATTAATGTGTGTTTGGACCCTGAGATCATGCATGGCCCAGAAGGATTACAGCTTCAAAGACATTGGCTAGGAAGAAATGACTGAAGAAAATCCAGCTGCCTACCCACTCAGATTTACACTACCAATTATACACATTATCTGTTTGGCATTCCTATGTGCCTAGCTTCTACATGACTATCCATAGATAGATAAAAAGTTGAATTAGTCATATGAGTTCTGATAATATTTAAAAGAATCATAGGTTGGTTACTGCAGCTGCACACATTTTACAAGCACATAAAAACAAGAATATTTGTATCATCTACCAGTGGAATATTTTTTTAAATAATTATGTGGTCTCATGTAGCAATGAGCATCTGCTCATGGTAATGTTTAGGTATTTGTGTGTCCAGAAGCATTAGGCCTGACCAAATAATATTGTAAAGTTCTATAACCCTATGTGCTTTAAAAATACAAGTATTAGCATAGTCCTGCTAAGCAGGACTTCAGAGTAGAATTCTCCCCATTTAATTCAGTCAATAATACGGAATAAAAAACCTTAAGAAGATGTTACAATAAATGTACTGGCATGTTTTGCACTCTATAAACTAATGTAAGACCTTACTATTCTTCAACACTTTTAGCTTGGATTTGTACTGATTAGGAATGAACCTATACTTTAAAATACTGTACTTTGAAATCCAAAGACTGTTCCCTGAATGCTGGGTTTAGATGTTCACAAAGAAACCTATTAACTACAGTATGCATTCAAATATAGATCACCATTCTTTATCATCTTCATCACAAAGCAGCTGGAGCTTCAGACTTGAACTAATTTATTTTAAGTACAGCACTGAGAAACAACGTGCTTTGTTTGCTCACAGAAGACTCCCAGACCTTCCTGTTAATAACTACAGGGTTTGGGGCCAAATCCTTAGTGAAATTCTTTGACAACAAGCAACATAATACCATGTAAATACAAAATCCCTATAGTAATAAAAGGGGTCTTAAAGACCTGTAACATTTTGGAAAAACATTTCTTTCTGCTGCATGTACTGAAGTCATCATGAAAGACACAGCTAGATAGCATGAAGTCATACTATCTTTCCAGGAGCAAAAAAATGTTAGTATTCTATGAAGGTATGAGGCTGTGCTCTTACCAAGCTGGTCAGTGAAGTTATGCAGTATCAAGAAATGATATATTTTGCCACAAGGGCGGATGAGTTAGGAACCCATGTGAACCCCAATATAGGCAGGCAGAGACAACCAGCACCCCCAACAACAGGATAGCCCCACAGCCCAGTGAGTTCACGGAGGTGGTAGGATCACAGTCCAACAAGACCCAGCCACAGGTATTGAACTAGGTTCATGATCCATCCAGGGGGTAAAGCCAGGTGTTCCTGCAGGAGAGCACCAGGGTCCAGACTGACTATCATGTGAGTTCAAGGTGCAGCCAGGAAACAGGGCTGGGTACAAGGCTGTCTGCAGTGTAGGTTCAAGGGCCAGCCAGGAAGGCAGCCAGCAAACCCAGGCTGCAAGAAACAGAGTTGTACACAGCTCACCTACACCACAACATATGCAATAATGTGATGTCCAGACCTGAGCTTAGATGGGCAGGTTGTGGGTAGGAGTCCGGAGAGGCTGGAGAGCGCAGCTACAGCTTCTACAAAACACAGATTCCATCCTTCATTTACCTGCAGAGGGAGGTTTCTTACAGAAATTATCAAGCAAAGTGTCAGTACCCTGACACTAACACTAGTTCATAGCCAGTCAATACCCAGGGCCTATCCTGTGCTTCCTCCCATGGTTTGGAGGGATTTTAGCAAAGGACTGCAATGAAAAGGGGTATGCTGAGGCATGGCCCATTCTGGTTTGTCAAAGAACTTTATGGACATTGGAAATACATATATGAAAAATGAGTCCAAAGGGGATTTGTGCTAGTGATAGATAGCCTTACACTCAATGGTCCTTTAATTTTGGAGAAGACGATGCACAACCATTTTTGTCAATAGCTGGTGACAAAATTATACAGATGTAGGGAAGAACTAAGCCAAGGGACTACTGCAGTAAGGGATTCATGACAAGATCTCAATGGAAATTTAGTGAACAAAGTGATGATCTGGTGTCTTGATAACTTTCTGGCCTCTCTGTTGAACCTCTCCTAATGAGCCTTCCTCCACCTCTCTCCTTATTTTTTTTTTATCAAGCTTTTCCATAGGTTCATTGCAAAACTTCACACACAAAAAAAAAACTACAGAGCAGTTTTTCTGTGTCATTAAGGTGTCAGTCTAGTCTGAGGGGTAAGGCTCCTGGACCAGAGTAAGATAAAAAGAAATGAAGCAGACAAAAAACAACAGAACAAAAGATGACTTGCCTGCACTTAGGGGAACTAGAAGAAGAGGGATGGAAAAGAGTACCGTTAGTTCTGTTTAAGTTTATACATGTTTGTATGATTTTGTCTGGGTCAGTTATTCCCTCTGCTATGAGGCTGTCCTATAGATATATATTATGTAAGAGGAAAAAAAAAGTCTAAATTTTTATGCTTCTAAGATCACTTTGGCCAGAGTCAAGGTCAAGACGTTTCTATGTGACAATAAATGGTATTTGTTACATACAATTCAAACAGTATTAAAATAAAGAACGTGAAGTTTTGGAAAAAAAGTATAAATGATGGATATGTCTAGTACACAAATATAATAACTGACCCATATTTTCTTCAACCCCCAGCAAAACTTTAATTTGTATTATCTAAACAATTCTGTTTCTCTGTGAAATTTTTCCATTTCAGACTGTTTACTAGAAAATCATATCAAATCATGACCTTGAGTAGTTCTGTAAACTAACATGACATTAACAATAACTTGGCAATCAGAACAGAAAAGAACAAATTGTGCATTAGCCAATTCATTAGCCAATTGACGCTAAAGTTCCATTAAAACCATTTTTCTATTTTTAAATATATTACCTATTTTGACATTAATTACAGAACCTGCTACCAGATCATATTTTAAATCATGTTAAATTTCTGTGAAAGGGTTGCATTCCTTCCTGTAGCTTCCTTGTTCATTAACAGTAGCCAATATCACCTCCTTAAGGTTGTCTGCATCATCTTACCTGTCCGTGTCCTGTGTGTGGAATAAAAAGCAGAGTTTATGATCTAGTATTTCTGTATTTCTCTTATTTTAAGGTGGTTGTGAGTTATATATACAAATGTTCCACATCTGTGTCAATCATGAGTTAAACTAAAATACCCCATCTTTATGTATTCAATACTTGTTAGTTATTTATAGAACAGCCTGTATTTTAAAATTCTTCAGATAATTTGTACAATTTATAGTTACTTTTTGATGTCATGCCACAAAGAAAGCATAAGGTTCATCAGTATTGCAAGACAAAATCCCATATCAAATTCCAGTGCCATTATTTCAATATACTCCATCACAATACAGTGACATGAAATCTGTCACATTCAGTTCTGCAAAAGCTTTAGTAGTACAGGCACAAAATCATGCACATAAAGACTGTATGACTCTATTCACACGAGTAACTTTCCTACACGGTGAAGTTGTATTATGGCCACTGAGGTACCCATGGACTACAAGAAAATACAAATGACCTGAAGTTCATACCATAATCTTTTTTAATCCGAAAAAGGTCATCAAAAGAATGGTGTAATAAGCACTTTCACAGCAACAACCAAATAAATGCAGTCGCTCTTTCCCTGCTGAATGCAATGACGTATCTTTTTATGGAATACCACAAGAGTACAGTAAATTTCAAAAATATGTGCATTTACATGACAAATGACAGTAAAATCTTTATTAGTCAAAGGTAAATTTCTCTCTCTGCTAAAAGATTTTAGCTATACATTTAACAAAAAAAAAAGCATATTAATGGCTAAATGAAACGTGAAGAGCTGCACTGTTTATGGAATAATTATGGTTCTAACAGCAACATAAACTAACTACTTAAAGGATTCTAAAGTAAGTAAAAACTGCAGATATTTCTGGAAATGTAAACTGGATTCTGCCTCACAATCCAAAAATGAACTTACATGTTCAAGGAAAAACCCATTTAAAACATCATATACAGAGGGGAAATAAATGTATTGAACATATTCATGGTTCTATGATAAAACCTCCGTATATTTGTGAAGAGGAAGGCAATGTTTACAGCTTCTCATAATGTATTTTGGCCTCACAAACTATTCAATACAGGTTATATGTTGGTAACATAAATTATAAATTATCTAGATTTAGACTTAATCACTCTAGTTATGTACTTATAGTTCTTTGCTCAGGAAACATGGCCAACAGAGAACTTGATGTCTCTCTCAGAACTACTACTATTCTTATGTTCAGGCAAAATTTCCTCTGAATAACAGCACTGCAAAACTCATAGTTCAGCACATTGAAATGTACACTACTAGTATATTATTTTCTTTAATAACAAATCATTACTGCCAATAAATAATTTAACCTGGATAGATTTTGATTTGCCTAAACACATTTCCATTTCCCTGTTTATAGCATTTTCAATGAAGTCAGCTATAATGCTGTGTCATGCTTTCAATTCCTAAGTAAGGGCGTAACACTGCTCGCCTGATACACAGGAGAGAAAGTCTACCCATTCTTAATAGAGACACAGGTTGTCAATCATTCAGTGAAAGTGTGACTCAGCAGCTCCTTATTCCGTAAAAGTGCTCTGCACACAGGAGATAAATAGGAGGGGCAATGCCTTTGTATATAAACAAAAATATCCTCACCACCCTACCAAATGCATGTAATTTTTTTTCACTGTTTAATTTCAAATCTTCTCTTTGCATATGAGAAAGCCATCATATTAAAAACTTTCCTAATTTTTGCCAGGAATAAATCCATGCAGGTTTCTCTAACTACTTTAAAGATGTCCATTTACTTACGGAAAAACTAAGTGTTCTCACACTAAGGTAAGAGAGTGATTGCCTGTGATCCCACAAGCAATAAGTTTACAAATGTGATTCATAATTATTTACAACTAAAAAACACTTTTCCAAATCAAAAAATAAATGGCTACAAGTTTTCTACACATGGACGCCAGCCAACTTAGAATACTCAGACCTACAGCAAATACCAAACTAAAAAGCTGAAGGAAAAGTCTGTTCATAGAATTCGCAGATGAACAGAGATCAGCCCGAACACAAAACAAAAGCACAAAATGTCAAGGTAAAATCTTCTTGCTGCGACTTTATGAGAGACTCCAGGTCTAAATTTCATTGTCTAACAAAGGAGAAAGGACCTATAACATCTTGAACAATCTTCATTTTCTCTAGTACAGGAATCCAGGGGCACCAAAGATAGGAAACAATCTCCATCAAATTGACTAGGACTCCTTGGCTTCAAGAAAGACAACCATACAATGTATAATAAAGGTGTATAAAATCCAAGTCTTACTGTGCGAAACATGGATTTCAAATGAACTCATCAGAAAGAAGTCTGGGGAAAAAAAATTAAAAAGAGGAGAAGTTTCTGTAGATATGTATCTCGGTGAGCTTTGCCACTGTTTTTGATAAACACAAAACATGGGTTCAAAAGTCATTCAATAATTTAATGCAGATGAGAACCAGAAACTATTAAATACATACACAAGTATACAACCTTCGGTTCATTAAATCCTTAATCCTAAACATCATATTGCTGGAACATACAACTGCATGGTCCTACAGTGTTTCCTACCCATGGTCAGAGAGGAATCCTCTATTGGCTACTGTTGAAAACAAAGTATCAGATTTTAGGGATCTTTTGTGATACAAAAGGTATTCTTGTGCTTCATGTATGGGAGGTGAAAAGCAGACTTTTAAGTTCAGTAGACAATGATTGTCTACCACAAATTGGGATCCAGTCCTCAAGTCATCCAGTCTTCAAAATGCTTAGGAATATCAGTAGTTTGTTTTAAAAAAGGATAATGCATACTAACACACATAAATTTACAGATGCAGATCCAATTCTAATATATTTTTATTGATACCTCTTTTCATGGTACTTTTTGGCATGAAATACTAAGTGAGGAGCTGATCTTGGTTCACTAAAGCTTTGTTTTCCACCAAAGTACAGTGCTTGTTGATCTCCTGCACTAACTTTCCCTTTTTTGCCCCATCAGTGCTTACACACCTATTCCAACTGGCAAAGCACCTTTTGGTAACTGCACAATTATTCCAGTTTTGTTCCCTTCTGAATACAGCTCCTGCATAGAAATTTGCCTAGAGGATTTGGTTTAATCTCTTTAATTTACCCTATTTTTAAGGGAGCCACAAAAATGCAAGTGACCTTTCAAAGACATTAAGCATCATTTTGTTGACAAACAATATCCTCAAAGATCTGCAGACAGAAGAAGTGATACTGATGTACAGAGTGCCGTAATTATGGCAATAACATATCTGGGAATCCAAATGCATATCTTAAACTGTACGCTCTGCCACTAGCAAGAAAAAGAACAAAAATAATAGCTCTTATTCCCATAAGGATCTAAATAAAAATATGTGGGATGGCTTATACAAAATGACAAGAGTTTCAGCTAATTAACAAATGTTATTAACAAATGTTATTTCCAAAGCTTTTCCAAATATGCAATAGTCGGGTCTCCTATATCGCGCACCCGCGGTCTTAATTCAGACCCGCACAACTCGACTTCCACATTGAATGGCGGCCACACCGCCACCCCTGCCCCGCCCGCAGCTGCCGCGGCCAGCACCACCCCCCCCGCCGCTGCCACGCGCGCCCCTGCCAATGCCTGTGCTGCCCCTGCTGCAGCCTGAGTCACCACCGCCACCCATTCCACCACCCGGGCCGCATCCGCCACCGCCACCGCTGCCATCATGCCTGTGCTGCCCCTGCTGCAGCCTGAGTCACCACCGCCACCCATTCCACCACCCGGGCCGCATCCGCCACCGCCACCGCTGCCATCGCGGTAGCAGGTCATGCATGTGCAGTTGCGAAACGGATCTCCTACATCGCTAAAAAATCATGCTGCTAAGATCTNTTATTTCCAAAGCTTTTCCAAATATGCAATAGTCGGGTCTCCTATATCGCGCACCCGCGGTCTTAATTCAGACCCGCACAACTCGACTTCCACATTGAATGGCGGCCACACCGCCACCCCTGCCCCGCCCGCAGCTGCCGCGGCCAGCACCACCACCACCGCCGCTGCCACGCGCGCCCCTGCCAATGCCTGTGCTGCCCCTGCTGCAGCCTGAGTCACCACCGCCACCCATTCCACCACCCGGGCCGCATCCGCCACCGCCACCGCTGCCATCGCGGTAGCAGGTCATGCATGTGCAGTTGCGAAACGGATCTCCTACATCGCTAAAAAATCATGCTGCTAAGATCTGAAGCCGCAATATGGGGGATGCGAAGTGCAAAAGGGCCTACTGTACTAAAAAAGAAAAAAAAAAATGAGATCCAAAAGTCAACCTTAAAAACTCATGCGAATTCAACACAGGAAAAAAAATTCAGTGTTTGCTAAATGGAAAAGATGAATCAAGATTACATAGTAAGAAATGCTATTTTTAAAACCCCTAAAAATGTTACAGAGTTAAAAATAAAAAGTAAAAATTATTTTTACAGCTGCTGACAATGTCCATTTAAGGCTGATAATCTCTTGCAAAACACCAGGTACTAGGTATCTCATGCAGTTCCTACTGCTTTGAGTTTATTGAAGTGTAACAGCATAATCATATAGCTTTAAAATGGAGGCTCAGAATCTCTCCCTATTTTTGGCTTAAATCCAAGTTATAATCATAGCAAATGTACTATTTTTTGAAAGAATGCTGCCGCTTATATTCTTAACACAGTGATTTTGTTGCTTTTACAGTATATTGCAAAACTGAAACTAGACAAGGATGAACACAGAGGGAAAAAATTAAGGCTTAAATTGAGTTTAATATGCAACTCCAACACACCATCACAAAGCCCAAGAGGCAGGATATGCAATCCTGCATTCCTTATGCACTTGTAATAACTCTTGGCTTCAGTAGAAGTTCTGTTTAAGAAAGCATATAATCAGAACCCATTAATTTCATGCCACAGGCAGTCCATGTGAGTTAAGAATCATGAACCAAACTGTTGGAGGGATGGTGGAACCCATCAGCTCTACCTGAATCTTTGCAGGTAGGACCACTAAGTCTATGCAGCAAAATCATGAATCCTCGTTTTCCCCACTTACCCACCCTTCCAGCTCTTCCTCATGACAGACTATGTCTGTCACGTAGAGGAGATCATTGTGCAGATGTTTCATTCAGGACACAATATAGTTCTCAGGTCTCTGACACTGCTCTGCATTACCACCCTTTCGCAGGCTCTTGGCAGTACTGTGGATTTCACCTGAAGCAGATCCTTACTTTGTTGGGTTTTTTGTATTTTTCATACTAGGCACAGACATGTAGCTTTTAGTACATTACAGAGTGGTTTGGCATAAAATATTACATATTTCATTAGGTATCCTTTCGGCAATTAAGGAAGGATCATCTAAAGAACATGTGGATGGACTTGACTTTTGCAGTATTACTGTACACAAAACTTTTCCATGCATACCATAAACATGAATGACTCTAGTGGGCATGTGGTACAGATAGTTTTATGGTATCCCACAAGGTTTGTTTATTTATGTTGGAAGAAATAGCATGAAACAAGAACCTCCCATATTATAAAGGTCTTTTATTTGCCAAAACATGAGCAAAATAAAAACATGGGCACTTGCCAGCTACTTCTTTTTTTCTAAACATAAAAACAACTCATCAAATTTAAAAAGAAACCATTCACGGGCAGAAAAATGGCAGACAAAGTTACAGCAAAAGGTGAATCTACAATGCAATCTCCACTACAAACCAACATTCAGAAGCATACAGCAAATAGCTATTCATCTACAAATACCCTTCTGTATAATATGCTGAAAACTAGTTAATTTCTAACCATATAACTGAACACAACTCAATTTTTTACAACTAACAACTAACTTACAGTTTCTTCTACCACAGCCTCAGAAGAGCATAACTTCTTTTCATTTGTCTGTTTTTGTTTTGCGAAAGTGGAAAGCATCACCCTCTAAATTATTAGAAAAACTTTCAGCAAGGGAAACCTAACTAAGAAACATTACCCACAGATCTATATTGGAGAACACACAGAAACCTGTTTTTCAGTATTAAAAAAAATCTTTAGCAGTCTTTAGTCTCCAGAACTGTGCTGGGGTATTTTATGAACACATAAAGCAGAAACAGAATCTCCAGATTAAAAATAAAGAAGTTAATTTTAAACAATCCTAAATGCTCAAATTTTGTAAGGAAATTTCCAATGGACCCAAGGGAACAAAATAAAGGGCAAACAAAAGGAAGGTATAAAAATAAGGGTGACTTAGGGATAAGAAGGATGAAAACAAAGGAAATTAAGAAAGAACATAGGAACACTTTAAGAAAGAGAGAGAGAAAGAAAAGCATGACAATGAAAACAAATGAATTGTTGAAACTACGGTGGGAGGAACTGATGAATATTAACTTTTATTATTCCGATTACAAAATCGGAATACATTTCAAAATTGGATGAAAGGATGAAACACATTGTATGTATGTTTTGCCAAGGACATTCTTGGCAGTTGCAAAGTCAGGAAAATTATAATTCAATCAGTGAGGCATTACTTAAAACCGCCTGAAAAAGCAGATCATTTGAACCAGCAAACAGACCGCATGGGTAAAATTTTAAAGGCTCAGTATTCTGAAGTAGTGCAGATTACACTCGCATGTTGCAGAGTTAACCTTCCAATAATGGGGCCATTAGGAAAATAACAATTTTTCTTCCTGAATGCATTTCACCATTTTTTCTTCTTATAAACGAGCAACAAAGCCTCATCATCTTTTCCATTAAAAATCTGGACAGTTCTAGGGGGGGAAAAAATATCAAGCACTTGTAGCATTCAACTTTTATTTTGATTAAAAAAAAATCTAGTTCTTTTTTTTCAAAGCTGTACTGTCCACACCAGAAGATGGTTGCTGTACTAATCAGACGCATCTAGGACACTTAACCATGCACCAAATCTGTGTGCTTGGCTTGAAACGGGTGAACAAGCCCTTACAACACGTCATTACGTTTGTTGCTATACTGGCAAAACCCACAACAAAGGGGTCACCTTGACCTCTGTCGTGTAAACTGTAATTTCACGGAACTGCTGACACCGGAGAATGGGATTGACTGAAAAAAGGTACCGTTCCCACTGGAAAAGGAGTGTTCCCTTGCCTTTCCCGCAGTAGTGCTTATTTATTATATATCACCGATTGTGCTGTGAGTGGAAGGCGCAGCCCTTCGCCTTAACCCGTCGCGTTGCTGAAGCCATTGCGAATTGCCCGTTGTGCCGCGTTCCGGCACTGCTGGGGCACCTTTCGCAGCCCTCGCGGTCACAGGCACCCCGAGCCGCGCTCCGCTGTGTCCACAGACGGGTAAAGGCGACCGTCCAGCACCGGGAGGGGGGCAGGACGTGGGTCGGCTCAGCCCCAGAACGCCCTGTACCGAGCTCTGGGGCCACTTCAAACCCCGACACCCGCGGAAGCAGGTGCGACGCCGCCGCCCCTCCGTGCCCCGGGGCTGCGCGGGAAGCTGCCGCACCATGTCCCGCCCGAACCTGATCCCGCTCCTGCTCCGCCGGGCTGCGGCGGGGGGGCGTCTGACGTGCCGTGCCGCGACGGATGGGGGCGGGGGGACGACTGCAGTGATGGAAAATTTTCGGCTCCTGCATCTCCTGCGCGTGCCCTTGCCGGTCCCCGCCCCTTCGCCGCTTCCACCGCCCACCTCCCATCCGGGGGGCGGAATGGGGTGCTCCAGAATTTTCTATGGCGGTAGCCGCCCGGGGGATGCCGCCCGCTGTCCCCGGCGGCCGGGGCAGGGCAGAGCTGCCAGTCCTCCCGCCTATCTCAGCCCAGGGGGGCCTCGTCCCCCGGGGGAGCCGCGGGCACTACAGTGGGGCCAGGACCGGGTCGGGGTGGTGAGGGGCTCACTGCCCCCGGAGCGTGTGAGCTGCGGCCGCCAGTGGGCAGCCAGCCGCCCTTCGTACCCTCCACGTGCTCCTGATGCTGCGAAGGAGGGAGGACGATAACACAGAAGGGCCAGGCGGCTCAGTGGCTGGGCATCCACCACACTCGAGGCTGGCAGCACCAGACTGTCGTGGGACTGCGCTGCTGACACGGCGACAGGACCTAGGGAGGGGAGAGGCTGCCTTGCAACCCACTGACCCTCAAGAGACAGTCGCCAAATGGGGCCCCGCTACCCCCGCCGAGCCTCCTCCGGAGCTGTGGCGTTGCGCTTGCTCGTGTGTTAAAAATAGAGAGTGACTGCAGCGAGGAGCTATGATGGGTCAGTGGCACCTCGTCCCCAGCCACTGGGAACCGCCACGCCAGGCCGGGGGCAGGAGCGGGATAGAGTGAGGGAGGGAGGTCCTGGGTGAGCCGATGCCCGCCCGGCGCTGCAGTCACGTTGCGGATGCTGCACCGCTCCGGCGGACGCACCTCTGAGGCAAGGCGTTCTTGACAGGCACCGCAGGGTCCCGTCTCCGCCGCGTAGACCGGTACCCCCAGTGTAAAAACGGGGGACCTGCTCGGCTCATGTGCCAGCAGCAGCCCCGCTCCCGACCCCCTCCGGGCACACGCCCCACAGACTCCCACCCCTCCGCCGGGGCCCCCAGTCCCGGGGCAGGGGGTCAGTCGGGCAGGGCGGGCCGGGGGCGGGCGGGGCCGCGCCCCTCGCGATGACGCGTCGCATTCCTGCGTGAAGAGCGGCGGCGCCCCGAGGGGGCCGTCAGACCGGCAGAGACAGCGGAGCCGCACACGCACGATATTTTCTTTCGCTTCGATACCGCTGGCTTTTTATACGTGATTTTTTTTCTACCTTTATTTATTTAGGGATTTGTTTTCGCTGACGTTTTATAGCGAAAGGCTTTTTTTCCCTTGCAAGAAGCAGCAACAAAGAGAGGAGCATCTCCTTATTCCGAGGCTGCGGGAGAAAACCTCGCTTTCAGGCTCTTGCGCAGAGAAGGTACGGCGGGGGCCGGCTGTTCCTGGGCCAGCAGGAGGAACGGGGACACTTTTCGGCCGGAGCGCGGCTCGTCCTTGGCGCCTTTGTCCGGAGGCAGCGCCCGGGCTTGTGGCCAAGACCCTGCCGGGCTGCGCCGGGACGCGCGTAGGGACGCGCCGCCGAGCGCTGGAACGGCGGCAAACCCGCAGAGCGACTGCGGCGCGACTTAATCCCGCCAGCAGTTTGCGTTTTACCATTGAAAACGCCGGGATGCGCCCTGTCGCCGGCGGGGAGGAGGGAGGTAAACACAGGGACGGCCGCGGGGCAGGAGGCTCCGGCCGCCGATGTGACAATCGNGGCACTGACGTCGCCTCCCTCCCGCCCCCTCCGCAGGCGCGGCGAGCCCCGGCAAGGACAAAAGAACGGCCGCCGAGCCCCGACCCCCGGGCCGCCGACATGAGCAGCGCCGAGATGGGCAAGTTCAACATCTCCCCTGACGAGGACAGCAGCAGCTACAGCTCCAACAGCAACGACTTCAGCTACCCCTACCCCACCAAACCGGCCGCCATGAAGAGGTGAGGGGGCTCCGCGGGCGGCGCCTGGAGACACGGGAATGACCGCGGGCAGAAACGGGCGCAGCGCTCCGCCAGGGCGGCGGGCAGGGTGCTGCTTCTGGGGTGTGTTCCATCGGTTTTCTCGTTTCCCTTTGAAATGGATCGGAAATGCTGAACGGGGAGTAAATACACGAGTTGCATGTGAGTGACGAACGATGCAATGTTGTTTTGCAGCCACTACGCAGATATTGATCCAGAAAACCAAAATTTCTTGCTTGACTCCAATCTTGGGAAGAAGAAATATGAAACGCAGTATGTAAGTACATAGCAGTGACGTTTGAAATAAACAAACAACAATGTCTTGCCAAATTTATGTTTAATTCTGAGATGAGTAATAACGTTCTATTAATTATTACCTATCTCCCTTTTCTCAGCACCCAGGTACTACTTCCTTTGGAATGTCTGTATTTAATCTGAGCAATGCTATTGTGGGTAGTGGCATCCTTGGCCTTTCTTTTGCCATGGCTAACACTGGAATTGCTCTTTTTGTGTAAGTATCTTCTGGTTCATTTAAAAAGAAAAATCTGTATCATTCATAGTGGAAAAACACTCAGTGTAAGGGCATGACCTCTAGAAAATACCCCGTCATTTCTGCAAGTGCAGAATTGCACTTTAGGATCTTAAGTCTTCTATTATATTTAAAGTCTGTGATGCAAAAATTAAACAGGTTCATTTCAAGTTCTGCAACCCACAAAAACATACTGAATTTTACTTTACGCAGCTGTAATTTCTCTGTCAATAACTGATAGACTTAACCTTGAAAGTTCCATTTTCCAAGTCCTGATTAGGGACTTGGTCTCCTTCTCCTCATCTGACATTGTTGTGCCTATTGATTTACGATGTACTTAAAACAATAAAGAAATCCTTTTTATTGCTATGCTTTTATTCAATTCAGGGAACTGGTTTCAGTTACACCTATAAAAATTGCTGTCTGCCTGCAAGGGAGGGACAAGGGATGACCAGCATATTTTTTATTGGTATGTCTACATTGGCAAAAGCTTTCATGTGTAAGACAGAACTAGTGATGTAATTGGCAATGACATGAGGAAACTGTACAAATTATGTACAGTGTTTTTAAACGTCTTGGGAAAGTACATTCTTCGTGTGTTGGCGGCAGTTCAGCTCATAAAGACATGTAACATCAGTGATTTGACTGCATGTTAGTATCCATGGATATGTTTAAAGGAACTTCGTGCTTTTATGCTGGAAATAGATAAATATGCTGAATGATTCAGAACATGTGAAGAGGAATGTTTAATACAAAATTTCCCTAACTGTTGCCAGATTTCAAGGAAATAGGTCAGGTTTGCTTTCAGATGTTTTATTGTATCAGGGTGGCATTCAGGTTTCCTGAGGAAAGTACTAATGTACAAAGTTCTAATATAAAGGTTTTTAGGTAAATGGTGATTTGTTAATATTTTACTAAGATTTTCACTTACTTAGATGATGATAAACTGTATGAACAACTTAGCATGAATTCAGAAGAGATAGGTACTCCACCTCTCCACACATCAATTTCATGCTCTAAAGATGTTCTGCAGTGCATATAAGATAATCAGTGTAATGCACATTCGAACGTCTTTGAGGAGAGGAAAAAAGAATTTAAGGTTAGATATTTAAACAGATTTGGGGCGTCCTTCTTTCTAAGAAAAAAAAAAACCAACAAACCGTTGATTTCACAATTTAGTGCTGAGGTCGTTCAGTTGCCTTTCATTTCCAGATAATGCATTCAAATCTGTTTCCATTATTACTGTTTCAAAGGCAAACTAAGTTGTTACTTTTCAAAACTTAGTGTAGATTTTATAGTTCTCAGGCAGGAAAGCAGTTTTCACTGATGATACTGAGGATTTATGATGAGACTGAGAGCATTACAGGCATCCTTTCATAACTAGGTTATAGATTAAGATCCAGATGCAGTTGATTAAAGCAATAAATTCTTCGAAGACTGTGGAGTCACTTGTGTCGGTGCTGTGACTTGTCACTTTTGTCAGCACTAAATAAATCGAGTAGTCTGGTCTGGAAACCAGAAACAGCTTCAGGATGAGTGTGGTGACTGATCTTGTCAACTGTGGGCTGCCATTCCAGGTTAGGACTCAGGGGTTCAGGATCTGTGCTGTTTTAAAGTCATGTAAACCTGGCACATCTCAGTTGCGATGTTTCTAGTTGATGGCTGAGTCAAATCCTAGTTAATCTCTACCTGTCGGAAATGGAGAGGTTTATTTGTGCACAGCTATTGGTGTTGAATTGGCACAGCAACTCAGTTTCCTGAATCCCTTGGACCAATCTGTGAGACTTTTCTAAGATCTTCTGGTTTCCAGTTGTTTGGGGCGCATTTATTGATCTCACCAACATTAAAAACACCACAAAATAGAATGTAAAGAGTACTCTGGGAACGCTAAAGGAAGCTTGCCACTTTTGAGCAGATAATGCGGATTCTTACATTTCCTGTAAAGCAGAATGCTTGTATTGGTATAAAAAAGACCAGTCTGGTTTTTTTTAATGTATTGTAATTTTCCACTATATTCTTCAGCAACTGAGCAGTCCCCCCTAGCGTGCCACTCCAGAAAGTGCATTTGTTGAGGGAGAGATTTGCTGTTGAGAGATCTGAATCTTAGGTGGCTTAAATGTGTTTCTGGAAATAGTATGCATTGCCTGTAAAGCCTTGGGAAGATAAACAAGCCATTAGCAATTCTCATGCAAGCACACCTGAAGAGTTAACTTTTGAGGGAAGAACTTTTTTCAATGACAGTAGATAGGTATTTCCATTTGAAAACACAGCTCTCAATGTGTCTGAATTTTCACTCAATTTTTTAAGGCTTTGGTAGTTTCATCTTTACATTAAAGAAGACATAAGTCAGGTTTAAGCTGAAAAGCTGATTTCTTTTAAGACCAGGAGATAATCTTCACTTCAGCCACAGTTGTCACAAGTGTGTTCAAGTAGGAGCATGCCGGTGTTGAACAACGATTGGAAAGCAGGAGAAACAGTTTCTTACAATGATACAACCTCCCCCCACCACGGTTCCTACTGATACTTTGTTGAGTTATTTATATTAAGTGTAGCTGATGATAATAGCCTGACAACCTGGGCAATGCTTAGGCCACTATACACTGAACAGAAGTGTTATTTAATCCTGAAATGCAATTTAGTATAAAATTCTTTCTAAACTAGGCATTAATTGGGTTTTCAGAACGCTTTTAGCTGACTTTCGAATCTACTTTTTTCCCCCAGATACTATTTCAGTATGAATAATATTTGGTTGATAAACTTCATTTAATAGGGTTTGCAATAAGTAATTTATGGCTATTAGAAATTTGCATGTTTTTCTCTCCCCAGGATACTCCTGCTGTTTGTCTCAGTATTTTCTTTGTATTCAGTGCATCTTCTTTTGAAGACTGCCAACGAAGGAGGTATGGCAAATTATTTTACAAACATACAGTATTTGTTTCCTGTAGTATCTTTGTGGAACACACCCTTCCAATGGAATATTATGTTTTATTTTAGGATCTTTATTGTATGAACAGTTGGGAATGAAGGCTTTTGGTATGGCTGGAAAACTTGCTGCTTCTGGATCAATTACAATGCAGAACATTGGAGGTGAGGACAAGATCTTAAAATATCTACTGTCAATAGTAATTGTTCCCTATTTATTCTTGGAGACTTACTTTTCACACAACATGTGTTCATTAACTGCTTGTGTTCAAGTGAAGTTATGAAACATGTTATGTGATTCTTGCATCATGTGACATATTCTGTATTTGTAATGATCTATGATGTTATTCACCTACAGCTATGTCAAGCTACCTCTTCATAGTGAAATATGAGTTACCATTGGTCATCAAGACATTTATGAACATCGAAGAGACCACAGGGTAGGTGTTAGAACTCCTCATCAGAGAAACTATTAGGAGGAACAGATACGGAGACTGTATATATTTTTATATGAAGACCACGTTTGGTACACCATAGGGTAGCTTCTTACTCAGAGAGAGATACAGTAAGTTTTCCCTTCCCCTGAGTGTTTCACTTCATTTAGATCCAGCCTGACCTGGGAAAAGGGTAGAAAAATACAGGTATTGCATCACATTGCAGAAAGCTGTTCTCTAAAGAACATCAGGTAAGTGTTAATGTATGTACCAGGCAGTACATACTCTGGATAAGGAAAGATAAATGTGGTTATGGATGAGAGGGGGCAGGGTTTGTTGCTGTTTGCGGTGGGGGGGGTTTCCTTACTGCATCAAACTGGTTTGGTCTGATTAATGTGATTTTCTAGTGTTAATATTAGGGGAAATGTTGATACAAGGCTAAGGTGCAGTTATGCAAAGAATGTCTTAAGGTTCTCAGAAAGATCAGGAGACTAAATACTGACTTAAACCAGAATTTCTATGCCCAAGACAAAAATGGTGGATGCCTTGCCATCCAGCCCTGGAAGCACCTTTACTCCAGAGAGTCTTCTCTGCTTGGCTTTAAAAGCAGGTGCCTTGGATAGGATTCATTTTATCAAACCACACCGTCTGAAAGTTAGATTTTGAGCTTATCATTATTATGGTTGTTGTATAATCAGTGGAAAAAGGTGATCTTCTGTAGTGGTCAGTTCAGTGCACCTGGCTTAGACATGTTTTGGGCATCTCCAAAGAACAGTTAATCCTATCACTCTGTACTGAGAGGGTGTGTAAGAACAAGATGCCTGAGTTCAGATGGATAGAGTTAAGTGCTATAAATCTCACTCTTCAGAGTTGTACTTCTGTGCCTTGTCCTGAAGTGTCCCAGTCTTGAGAGGGCTGAGCAGCTCAAGACTCCAACTTACACCTAAGCCTGAGTTCAGAAGGTAGGCATGTTTCTGCCTGTGTTCCCCAAGGGGTGTTCAAGCCATTTGGTGGTGTTCATACAGCTTGCTGATAGATACTGTCATAACAGTGTTAGCCATATCTTTTTTTTAATTATTTATTTATTTATTTATTTTAACTTGAGTACTGCACCTACTCCATCTACTTAGTAACTGTTACATTTACAAATTCTTTGCTGGGAACGTTAATTTCTCTTTGGCTGAATTCAAGTCCTTATTTTTCAATTCTTAAGAAGGTCCCTGGAGTAGCCGGTACTTACAAGGGCGCTTGGAGGCAAATATTTTAACTGTCCCATCTTCAGTAAAGAATTCAAAATTGTTTGGTTCATTGCAAAAATCAAGAGGGAAAGTTAAAGACTGTGAATCTCGATGGATACAGCTGCTACTCTGCAAATCCGGCAGAGAAAATTAAGAAATTGACATCTATATTGTAAATGTTTTCTTGTTGGCTGGGACTAAGTAGCTGTACACTGATTTACAATAAATATTTTGTCAGTACTCTGGCAGTTGTGAATCCCTTTTAACTGACTCTCTCCATGCATTGCTTAGGGGAGTCTGGGTGGCTACCATTGGCATGGATTCCACTCTGGCAGCCTGGTGCCTAAAATGTAAGCACTTACCTGATCTTCTGGAATTCTGAGACAATATCAAAAATATTATTAAAATATGTTTAGCAATTTTTAAAACACTTGGCTATATTTAAAAGCGGCACAATCCCATGCTTTACTCTTCAGCATGGAAAAACCTTTGAAGTCCTCTATCTTAAACTCCTGAGAGCCTCTATATGGGGTATGCACAATGTTCTTAAGACTGTATCAAATGCAAGGAGTCTCTGTAATCTCTTTTAAATAACTTTAAAAGGTGTATGATGATCATGTCCTATACATCTCAAGTTTCTAAAATAGTCCTTTTTACATCTAATTATCCCAGATAAAGCTGAGTAAAGAGATGACCAAATTGGTTTTGCATTTAGTACATAAATCCAGAGCAAATCTGTTAATTTTTCCGTATTTCCACTATCGTATAAAAGGTAATAATTCAGCAATTGAATTTGAATATAAAAATTTCCAATTAAATAACTATTTTTTTCTTTGTTTATTTCTATAATATACAGTCCATTTTAAAATAAATACTATTGGATGATACCATAGCAGAATGTAAAATATTAATAGTTGAGAATAAATGCTTCATGTTATTTTAATCGCTTAAAACATGTAAGATGATCCTGTATGAGTTTGTTTTTCTGTGTTTCAAAATTATGTTAATCTTCTAATGCTCAAAAATGTTTATCAAAACGTAGCTGCTGCTGCTTCAAGGATAAATAGCAAAAAATGTTCTGAAGGAAAAAAACTTCTGAGGTTCCTTACCATGTTTTCCCTACTGAAAGGGACTGAATGTGCCTCCAAGAAACTCCCAGTGCCTGTTGGAGTTCTCTCAGCCAGTAGGCTTGAGCTACTGCCTTACCTTCAGCCCTCACCCATTTTTTTAACTCCTACAGAGCACCCAACAGGATATTATTTCCATTATAAGTGAGAAACCCTGTTGGGGCTCTGCAATACTCCAATACGTCTGGAGAATTGGGAGCCAACACTTAAGAAAATTACTATTTTTTCCATGATTGTTTGCAGTTGATTTTTCTCTTAGTCAATCATTTACTTTCCTGTCTTCTGACTTCCAGATGCATATTATTTTTATAAAAGGACACTAAAGGAAAGGCACAATGCAGGTTTGGGGTGAGATAAGAAGCTATGATAGGGCATTAGGCCCATATAGGGAATTGAACACTAATCCTTTGTGACATCAGGTAGCACATTTTTTAAAGGATCTATATGTTGTAGAAGATAAAAGGGAAGACTGAACTGCAAATGTAATTTCTGAATACTTTGTTACTTACAAATACTACCTTTTTTCTACAGAGAATGGTATCTCAATGGTGACTATTTAGTGCTGCTGGTGTCTGTCATCCTCATTCTTCCTCTATCGTTACTAAAAAATTTAGGTAAGCAATAGAGTGCAATCAAAATAATAATTAAAAAAACCCATTGAAAATACTGTGGGAAACAGATTGATAAAATGTTTGAGTCTTAAAACATGTGAATTAACAGCTGTTTCTAAACTTGTCTCTTGGGACTAGTTAGTATTTATGTAAATTGCTGTCAGTCTGCATTTTCAATGTCTTTTCATTTTATATCCCAAGCAGTAGCAGAATATTCCTACCAGGTGTTTTATCTGAAATGGCTGTCATTCAGCGACATGTGAATAACTCAGTTAACACACTTACTTGTTCAGAGAATCCTCTTGTGGAACTTGAGTAACTGGAGTTTTGACATGAATTAATTTCTCAAGTCGCTATTTTCTAGAAATTGAGGAAAGGGCTAAGTTATCTGATTGTGCATGCCATTAGAATTAGTACTGTAATCATTCTTTGTATACAATAAACCATGTAGTTATTGCTGTGGCTTTTTTTTTAGCTTGCTTTTTTTTTCTTGTAAGTTACAAGAATGACAAGAGTTGCAAGTTTAATAATACAGACTTGCTGTATGTGCAGACCCTAATACGTTTTTCAGAGCTTTCAGATCTGGGTTGAGAATAGCAGAAAATCAATGAATAATTAATTTTTTCTATGTGTAACGCTAAGAAAACACAATCTAAAGAGATCACTGACAGAATATATCTTGCCAAAATGTTTTGATGTGAATGGTGTTTGTTTGTTGTATCTTATATTTTCTTATCCTTCTTGATTGCAGGGTATTTGGGCTATACCAGTGGCTTTTCCTTACTTTGCATGGTCTTCTTTCTGATCGTTGTAAGTATAATCTTACAGACTTCCAGTGCTTGTAAGACTCTGTTTCAAAGTGAAATTAAACACAGTTTGTGAAAATTTTCACATCTTGCATTAAACGAAGTAAAAATAAATGCATGGCCTTTTTTTCTAGGTAATCTGGAAGATGTTTCAGATTCCTTGTCCCATGGACAGTGACATCATGAACGTGACACTAAATGCATCAATGGTATCTTTGGTTAATGAAAACATAACAAATTATGATATGTGCAAGCCAAAATACTTCATCTTCAATTCACAGGTAACTATCTGAAAATCAAATGCACTGTTGAAAATAATGGTAACTAAATATATACAGTTGGGTCTCCTGTAGATCTTAATTGGGATCCACGTAGCCCTACTTCCGTGTTGAACGGCGGCCGCCGCCTGTGCTGCCGCCACAGCGGCGGCAGGTCGTGCATGTGCAGTTGCGAAACGGGTCTCCTGCATTGCTAAAAAATCATGCCACTAAGATCTGAAGCCACAATATGAGGGGCACAAAGTGCAAGAGAGCCAACCGTAGCAGATTAATTCGGTCATTTTTCCTTCAGTGTTTAACCTGATATGTATTAAGATTTTCTGTTCCTGTAGACTTGGGCACTGCTTACTTCATGTAAACTGTGTGTTTCCATGTTCAGAATACAGAGAAATACCAGAGCAGAGCTTGAGGTGCCTATTTGAGTGTCAAGTTAGTGAAGCATTTTAAAAAGTAGATTGCAGAAGAATGTGAAGGAAATAAAACTGTAAAAGCATGTGAACAGAAAATGTTTGCCAGGGTTTGGGGTAGATCTGTTCCCAGTCACAAATTCATGACTGTCACAAATGCAATCAGTTACAGTGGTGAATCTGCACACATGGAGAAGTATGTGTAATACCCAAGTCAGGATATAATGGCTTAAGCCTGTAAGTTGCAGAACGTAATTCTGAATGCAGATACATTCAGCTCAGCAAGGACTTCAGGAATGTTTGAAACTGTTTGTACTCAGGGTCTAGGCTTAATAAAATATGAACTTGTTTCAGTTTTTTCCAAAGTCTCTGGTAAATAGCTAATGTTTAACAAAAAAATAAGCTAATGCCCAAGTCAAAACTGAAGAATCTACTGGTGATTTTTTTTAACTTAATTTTTTAATGTCTGCTGAGATTCTTAAGAAAGATGTTTTTTTTTCCAGACTGTCTATGCTGTCCCAATCCTGACATTTTCTTTTGTCTGCCATCCTGCAATTCTTCCTATTTATGAAGAACTGAAAAGGTAAATATTAGAGTTACAGCTGTAATTTCACTCATCAGAGTACGCAGTACAAAACTATCCATATTACTATGTAGTATGTTCTCACAACTAACCGTGTTCCTTTTTCTTACAGCCGAAGCCGTAAAAGAATGATGAATGTGTCCTATGTGTCTTTTTTTGCCATGTTCCTCATGTATTTATTGGCTGCTCTCTTTGGATACCTGACATTTTATGGTGAATATTGCCTTCTCTGCTTTCATTTCAATTATTTACATTCTGCAAAACCACACTATTCTTTTAAAGATAGAACAAGCAAACATTTGCAATAGGTTCTAAATATACACTGTTGGGGGGGGTTTTAGTACTTTAAGTGCACACCCAAAAGAAGATGAATGGTAGAATTAGGCCCAAGACACAGGATTAGAATTGGATTAAAACAGATTCTGTGCCTCCAAGTTGTCCCTGTGTAAAATGGAGACATAATTACAGAAGCTCTTGAGGTTTTCCATTCATATTGATGTAACTGTAAAATAGGCTTAGAATTTAGAGCAGAAGCAGTTGTTCAAGTATGTCAGCTACTTCTAATTAAAATACTGTTTTCTTTGTAGGAAAAGTTGAACCAGAATTGCTTCATACCTACTCTGCTTATCTGGGTGCTGATGTTCTCCTCCTTATTGTGCGTCTCGCTGTGCTCATGGCTGTAACCCTCACTGTCCCTGTAGTTATTTTCCCAGTAAGTAATTTTTTTTTGTCTTACTACCATTTTCTGTTCTTATCACTACTGCTGCAGTCCTTTACTGATTTAGCAACTCCTGTTAATTATTGTAGAGGGTTTTTCTCTTAAAAAGGAAAGTTATCCTAATAAGCTTGATGAAATAAAACTCTACTGTTAACTAAATAATGCAACATTTACGAAGTAGTAACTACAAATTCATTCAGTGTATTGTTTTTCTGGTATGGTTTAATTGGGGAAATAAAACACATTGCCCCTTTATAAAGGTAGTTACACTGTTGTATTATCAGCTTACGAAAGTCAGCATGTTTTTATAAGTACATTGCAGACATGTTCTGACCATTTAGGTGTATATTGTTGAGCAGCATCCTTAGATGTTATAAAATGCCATGAAATAAATTCTTGTTCAAGACAGATGTTTGGAGGGTTTTTTTCTCCATTACTGACGGCTTTGAAAATTACTGAAAAGAGAACAAAAGCAGAAACACAGAGCTGCCTCTCAAGTGTAGGAAATAAATATCTGGAAAAAAAAATACGTACTTGCATTTTTCAACTTCCATTAAAATCAGAAGTGTTCAGGAAAATTACATTAAAACAGAAGGAAGGTCTAATTCAGGTGACAGTCATTTCCACAATGAAGATTAACCTCTTGGGTTTTGTTTTTCTCTGCCTCCCCTCCTTCAATAGATCCGCAGTTCCATTACCCAGCTGTTGTGGGCAGGGAAGGAGTTTAGTTGGTGGCGTCACTGTTCTATTACAGTCGCTCTTCTGGTATTTACCAACGTGCTTGTTATCTTTGTCCCCACTATTCGAGACATCTTTGGATTCATTGGTAAGCATTCTCTTGTCAGTTCAAGTAGTCTTTCACGTTTTAGAAATGGCAATTCTGATGTAATTAAAGTATGTTTACCTGTTCATAAATATTTATTTCTATGCTTTTTCTGTACAGGTGCTTCTGCAGCTGCCATGCTGATCTTTATACTTCCTTCTGCCTTCTATATCAAATTAGTGAAGAAGGAACCAATGAAGTCAGTGCAAAAGATTGGGGTATGTATAGTCAGATATGTAATTATACTTCCTTACTAATTCAGAGAAAAAAAATTAATTTTCTGCTTTATGATTTAAGAATGTTGAAGTCCTGGTGAAGGTAATCAGTGAATTGGCATTTAATGTTGTGTTAATTAGGGAGCTGCGTAAGAAACTAAGGAGCTGGCTATCACAAGGCTCAGTTCACTTCAGTGACCTCTCAGTCCTTGGCCCCCAATCTCTCAGTGGGTCATTCTGTTGCTGGTAAGAACCAGATTTCAACAGAATAGAGCTATACTAAAATAGTCTCAGCAATCCTTGAATATTATTCTCATAAAAACTGACCTCTGCCAGTCATTTGGGTTATCCTAACTGTTCCTGGTGCTCTTGCTGATCGCAGACATACTGACTTGGAATCAAATCTTAGACATACTGAGTTAGAGTCAAGTCAGTGCAGTAGCCCAGCCTGACTGATAACCAGTGTCTACATTAATTTCCCTCAGTTGAGGGTGAGGTGAATCTGCTGTGCTGAAAATAAATGCACTTTTTGATTGAAAAAAGGACCTCAAGTATGAAAAAAATACTTAGCTCCTTATTCACTCGATCTCATCTCTTTACTTTGTTCTTCATGAGCAATGTCATTTGTGCCATAGGCAGGCATAACTTCCTGGGTGTATGTCATGGATTAACCAACAGTTCTGTTCACAACAGAATCTGAAGTACTTTTATGTTTTCTTTTTTCCAGGCTGCGTTCTTCTTTCTAAGCGGTATACTTGTGATGACTGGGTGTATGACACTTATTATTCTAGACTGGACCCAGAATGATACATCTGATGGCCATTAACTGCCCTGGTTTAATCTCTAATGCTCCACTTCAAATGCCAGTGTTCACTCAGACACCTACTGAGAATGAAAATGAGCAATTCAGCTTCCTTTAAATGGCAGATTCTTTGTTGATGGTTCTTCTGATTGTAGAGTATCTGAACTCTGTCTTTAAGAAACTATTCTGCGTGATGGAAGTGGATATTAACGTCAAACCATGTGAGTGTCTGGCTGAAGGAAGTGACAACTTTATTCCATTCCAGAGAATGGACAGAACTCTCTGTAGACTTTTATCAAGCCATGTTTGGCTTTCGTCATTGTTACTTGGATATTTTGTTATTTTACTTGAATGTGCCTAATGGAACCATTTGATGTGAGAAAGAACTCTAATTTACAGCAAAGTGTTTAAATAACCAATGAGAGAGAGAAAGAGAAACACTTATTTTTTGTACCAAAAATTCTTATGGACCTCAAAAGCACTATTTTGACTGTAAGAGAAACTCTTTTCTAAAAAGAAAGAATGACATAGAAGAGCCCTTAAAAGTATTTAATCGGTGTCCTAAATTAAATTTAGTTTGATTTTCTCGTTCTCTTCACTCTCATGACCAGTGACAGAACTCGAGGAAATGGCATAAAGCTGAGTCAGAAGGTTTAGGTTGGATATCAGGAAAAGGTTCTTCACCAAGAGGGTAGTTGGGCACTGGAACAGGCTCCCCAGGAAAGTAGTCACGGCACCAAGCCTGACTAGAGTTCAAGAAGCATTGGAACATAGCTTTCAGGCACATGGTGTGATTCTTGGGATGTCCTGTGCAGGGCTTAAATGATTCTGATGGGTCCCTTGCAACTCAGCACATTCTGTGATTTTGTACAGGCATAATAAGAAAAAAATTTATTTCATAAATGCTTTTGATGACCAAAGCAGAAAATGAACCATTTCAGGTCAAAATTCTCTGATGCGAAATGCTTCACATGAAATTCATTAGTGAAAATAGTCTTGAAACTCATTTGTCAGGTTACCTTACTATTCAAAAATGGTGTAGAAACCCAAATTTTCAAGCTTTAAAAAACCCCACCCTTTAGAAATGGGTACATTTGAGAAAAGCTGAAGTAACCTAAAATTGTAAAGGTGGCATTGATGTTTACCTTCTTGAGGTACTCAGTTGTGCAATTGAGTAAAGCAGGGTTTGGGGGTTTTGCATTCTTTTTTTTTTTTTTTCTTTTTCCCTGTTGTAGATACAAACTGAATGGCGCGGGAGCATATGATGCTATTAATACAAGAACTCCCTCCTCATGTTCCCTTTATTACTAAGGTCCATTGTCAGTTGTAGCAATGTTTGTTGTGGTTTTTTTCTGTCCAATATATCTTGAAACAGTAGGAAAACAGAAAGATCCTAATGTAGTCTACTCTTTGTATAATATTCAAAAACTGTACAGTATTTCCCAAATTCCTCATCCATTATTGGAGTTTTAATTACTTGACTATTATGTTTGAGTCAACTCCACAAAATAACTGCACCAATATTTCATGCTTGGTACAAACTCTCTTCAGATATACAACTGGGATTCCTCTTCCAATTTATACTGTATAGTAGCATTAAAAGTAACCTCATAGGCTGGATAGTCATCTCATACTTGTTTGCTTCAGAAGTAGATAGGTTTCTCATGAGCCTTAGCTGATGAAACAGGTGCTGTATGGTTGTGATGAGCTATTTTGTTTCTAGTGCATGTTTACTCTTTCATTCTTATCCCAGGTTGAAGAGAGGTAACACTTGTATAACAGCGTACTTGGCTTATAGAGGTTCTCAAAAACAGCAATATTGGGTACAAAGCCTAGACAGAGATTATTAATGAAATAGTCATGGCAATGTGGTCAACTGTCTTCATCTGACACAATGTTCTAAAAATCAGTTTATAGAGTCATGCTTGATCATTGTGTCAGAGGGAACAAGTAAGGGCCTGCAATCCATTGATTAAACAGTGCCTGAGACTTTTTTGCTCTTGTAGAATTAATGAGAAACAAATCTAAACAATAGTCACTGTTTGGCAGATAATGTCAATCTGCCCAGCCATTTAAAATCTATGGAAAAACAACTGCAGGTATTTTGTATCGATACTTCTGCATAAATGTAAGTACTAGTCACTAAATCCATAGTGTAAAACTGTTAGATTCCTCCTCTTGTGTTACTTGTATTATTAGTTTGGTGGTACTCAGCTGGCAATTAACGATCCTTGAGTCAGCACTGACTAACACTCCTTAGGTACTTCTCTGCCTCAGGTACTGCACATCCATGGCTAACTATCCCGTGTTACCTGAACTCTACAGAAGTGGTGAGCATGTGCCTCCTCAGTACTCTGGCAGCTTTTCTTCTTCCTCCACAAATGTGCAAAAGTGGAAGAGGATTAAAATGTCTACCTTTGAGCAATTTGTAGCACACAAGGGATAAAGTGCTTCCCTTGCTAGCATTTAAAAGAGAGTAAAGAAAGTGAGAAATAGCCTTCTTTCTCACATTAACCATAGAAAAGGAAGGAGTTGTAATTCAGAAGTTACTACTAAGTCCTTCTCAGCAACCAGAAAGAAGGAAGGTATTTGTGATGACACCTCACAATGTATTGTACATGTCACTGATTTTCTGAATGTAGCAATTTCCAGATTATACATTATGTGTTTATTATTTGGTGACTGACTCTCCACCTGCAACAGTTGAGTTCCACTTGGCTGGGTTGATTTCCAACGTGTGATTTTTTTTTACTATTTTTTTCCAAACCTGTCTATTTAAAGTTACCTACATTATAAACCACCTAAAAGAGCAGCTTCAGTATTAAACCACTGTTTTGTCACCTCAGTTAGACATTGTCTTCCATGATATTTCAGTCATAAATGTAACGTGTTATTTATAAAACATTAATCCATTAAAACTAAACCTATTTTTCAATATTTATGGTAGTCTATGTACATAAACTGTATGTGTGTATATACTGTAAGTAAAATGTATATAATGTAGGTTTGAAATCCAGGATTTATGTATATATTTCTCTCTCATTACTGATTATAACATCATTTCAAGGAGTTGTTCATGTTGTGCATCTGTATAACAACTGTCAAAGGAAAGAGCCTTTTACAACAAAGTATAATGCTTACACAAATGGAAGAAGTGTGTTAAGCCTAAGGTGTGTAAGGAAACACCAAGACTGTATTTATTACAAATGTATATGTTGCAGTAAACACAGGAATCATTTGGGTCCATAGAAAGCATTGTTCAGGTTCATGAATACTTTTGCTCTAAGATTTACCATGGATGTTTCCTGAATGCAGCAGGTTACCAGCCCTTGTGATCTAACGTACTTGTTAGGCCACCAAATTCGGGCATCCTACGGTACATCCATGTACATATGTAAATACCCACCGTATTGGTAGAGGCCAGCAGCCTAGCTGCACTTGGGGACTAGACTGCTGGCCAACAACACAGTTTCAATGAAACATTGTATGTTTGTTTTAACTGAAATAAATAAACATATAATCCTAAGCAATGGTGTGGTATTTTTCTGGAGGGAGGCACTTGGAGGATTTTCTTTAAAGATTGTATTAAAAGTGTACCTTTAATTTCATGCATATTTAACTTAGCACTTTTTTGGAAAGTGGGCAGGGAAGAAAAGATGGTACAGAACTACATCCAGGACTTAGGACACTACAAGGGTAAACAGAACAAATCTGGGCATTAAAATGAGCAATTCTGCAAGCAGCATGCATTATGTCTTTTTTTTTTTTTTTTTTCCAGAACAGGCATGCGTTAGTTTTTTTAGAAGTGTAAAAATGAGTGAGTCTTGCTAAAATCCCATGTCACTTTCCTTTGTTAGAATCTCCAATAACTGCTTAGGTGAAAATTTTCAAAACTGGTGCATCTGTTTTACTTCCATTTTAGAAATGGAGCTCACACCAAGTGCAGTGTATCTATTCTTAGTTCTCCATAAATCTCTTAACAGTTTGTATGAGTGTCTGTCCCAAGTATTAAGAACTGAGTGTGAGAGACTGCATTGTAACTCAATGTGTCATGTATAGGAAAGGAATGTTACAGAGGCATAGTTAAGTGCCCTGAATGTAGGAAATGCCTTAATTAAGGTTGCATTAATTACATGATAACAGTAATTTTTCCTGGAATCCTCACTTAGTAGCTGTTCATTATTTTACTTTTTATGATGCTGTCTGTATGTTCACAGCATTTTCTGTATTGGCTCAAAGTGCAAAGTCCATCCTGAAGAGAGATGAATATCCTCATTCCTCCCTAGTTCTCATTTTAATGTTACCTTTGTGAAACACGAATTACTAATTTGCACAAAGTTGCAGGCCTGTAGGAAGGTGTTGATCAGTATACAGCTCTGGGGGCCTGGAGTGCGGAGAGGCACTAGTGTGCAGCAGCTGCGTATTTGAGTTCACAATTTAGTGGAGACTTGCTTATTTTTTTATTTCAGCATTTGCTTACATGCATCTGAAGCATGACTTAGAACAAGTTTTGCATGATCATTATTCTTGAAAAAAGAACTCTGAGCATCAAGTTAGACATCGGGAAAGGGCGATCAAATCTGGAAAGGCTCATTCTCTTGAACTACCTACAATCACACAGGAACTTCATAACAGCAGAGAAGCCTTTTCCCTGCAATGCTGCATGACTAGCTGAACAATTAAGCCCAACTCTATGTAATCAGGCATTTCTATCAGCTTTAAAAACATGAGAAGCAGTGTTTTCTATATACTTATTTCTCCCAAGAGCTGGCTCATCCTGTGAGATGAATGAGATGGTGCAATGATTTTAAAAAAAGAAATCAAAATTACAATGACAGTGTCTAAAACCTCATGCTTTGAAACTCCGCCTGCAACAAGGTTAAGGCTTAAGTTTACTCACAGGGCTGAGATTTGTGGATCTCTTGAGGTCTGTGCAGGTGACATATGGCATATGGCATCTTTACTTTCTTCTAGAAATTTACCTTTTTCTTCCACGGTGGCCTCGCCAAGTCTGTCCTGTCCCAAGGTCATGCCTAGGCACCTCATACTCAAGTGTTCAATGCAGCAGCTGGATTGTATCAGGTCATGCCCTGTTGCTTGAGCCCTAGTCCCAGTTTGCCAACTTCCCAGTAACACTCTCAAAGCTCCTCCTATCACTACTTTCCTGATTATGTGGCTGCCCAAGCCCAGCACCAATTCTCACACACTTACTTTACCAGACATAGCTGGAAACGTCTTCCTTTGATTTTCCTAGGCTCTGCCTAGCTGGTCTTCTTCAGACCACCACGCTACATCCAAGCCTTATTTTCTTGTTCTCTGACTGTCTCTCCAGTCACAGCCTTCCGGCAGTCCTGCAGGGACTACTTCAGCCAAGAGAAGCCCACTTCCACATTCAGTTCAGGCCTCTATTGCCCTTCAATCCTTTGACCGAGCACAAAGCCCTGCTGTAGAGAATGGCACAGGCAACTTTTCCAGGAAAAATGATTCATTATTTTACTATGGGAAAACATCCTCTTTTCCCTGAATTTATTCTCAAATGAGCCAAAACATTTAGTTTGATCATTTTTCCACAGAATTGCACAAAAACACTGCCCTGCTGCAGTTTCTCATGATGGAAAGTATCAGGAGAAGAATCTGAAGCAAGGTATAATTTAAAAGAATGGAAACGTCTTCCAGTAAGAGAACAGCCAGATAATCCCAGTATCAGGTGGCACAATCAGTCTTGTATGGAAAAGTTATTTAGATTAGAATTAAGTGGTATTTTTAATTTTCATTATTATTTACAGATATTAAAAGGGAGAAAAAAAGGGGGTTCCATTAGCAGAGCATAAATTGATAGGTATTATATGTTGGATAGGTATTAACAATAATGTAGAAACTTAGTATGTGTTTTGGAAAGGAAGTTTAGCTTATGCATGTATAACTAGCTTTTTTGTGATCTTTAAAAGTCTCCTTTACATCATTGCCAGAGAGCTTAGATTGCAGCAAAATTAAATGGAGCCAAGTGAGGTGCTGTGGGTATTCCTAAATGCTCAGGAGTTACTGGTTTGGGGTCAACATGCTCAATAGCACATCTACTTTTATTATCATAACTATCACTTCATGAACCTGCAATATTGCTCCTTCGTGCTCACTTGAGTAAAATCATTCAAAGCGCTGGTGGAGTGTACCTTGAGGCTGGAGTCCAGGTCACTACTCAGAACGGACAGACAGACAGGCAGGCAGGCAGGTCTCATGAGAGGTGGCACAATGTATTCTCCAGACACTTCACCCTCCCTGTCACCTGGAGGGCCAGATGGGATCCATCCGAGGGTGATGAAAGAACTAGCAGATGAACTTAACAAGCCACTCTCCATAATTTACCAACAGTCCTGGCTTACTGGTGATGTATCACAAGACTGGAAATTGACTAATGTGACACCCATCCACAAGAAGGGCAGGAAAGATGATCTGAGTAATTACAGACCTGTCAGCCTGACCTCAGTCCTGGGCAAAGTCATGGAACAGATAATCCTGTGTGCTATTATGCAGCAACTGCAAAACGACCACGACATTAGAACTAGTCAGCATGGATTTAGGAGAGGCAGGTCTTGCCTGACAAACCTAATCTCCTTTTATGATCTGGTCACTCGCCTTGTTGCTGAAAAAAAGGCAGTGGATGTTGTGTACTTGGACCTTAGCAAAGCCTTTGACACAGTTTCCCATAATAAGCTTCAGGGGAAACTCNAAGAAGGGCAACAAGGATGGTGAAAGGACGGGAGGACAAGCCCTATGGGGAGCGGCTACGGGAACTGGGGTTGTTCAGCCTGGAGAAGAGGAGGCTCAGAGGCAACCTAATCGCTGTTTACAGAGGTTGCAGTCAGGTGGGTGTGAATCTCTTTTCTCAGGCTGATGACACCAGAACAAGAGGACATGGCCTTAAGCTACGCCAGGGGAGGTTTAGACTGAATGTTAGGAAGAGGTTTTTCACAGAGAGAGTGATCTCTCATTGGAATGGTCTGCCTAGGGAGGTGGTGGAGTCACCATCCCTGCAGGCGTTTAAGAGAATACTTGATGAGGAACTCAGTGGTCTAGTTGGTGGGAGGCTCCACGCTTGTGGACCTGTTCCCTGGGTGGGCGTTCGCTTGGGAGTTGAACTAGATGATCCTGAGGGTCCCTTCCAACTCAGAATAACCTGTGAACCTGTGACTGGGGAGACATCCACTGCGAAACTTGCTCCGTGAGGATTACTGTACTGCAAACAAAAATGGCATATGAGGGATGCGTTTTTCTGGGAAATAAGTGAGGAAGTTCATAAGAACACGAGCAGCAGGAAACTGAGCTGTCACAAAAAGTTGCTGAAGTTACCAGGGGCCAGCGCTGGGTGCAGGTATTTCCTGTCTAGGAGCAGTGCCAGGAGCAGCAAGCCTGCTGCACACACTGGCCTCCCTGTAGAAATTGAGCCAAAATATCTTGAGTACAGGAAATTATGAAATCTGCGCTAACACAGATCAACCACCCAGCTGTCTGTATCCTGCTGCCATCACACATCTCTGAGGGGCTGCATGCTTTCCGCTTGTGCCACTTTTTGGCATTTGTTCTCTTCCCAAAGATCAGATGCCAAAGGTCTCAGTCTCTTGCCTTATTGCAAAGATGATGTTTCCAAGCACAAACCAGGCTTATGTTTTTCTAAACAGATTATTAAAACCATGGATGTCCCAGGAAATATTTTGAAGTCATGCTTGATATAATGATCATGGTTTGGAGTGACTCTGTGAGTGTCTATGCCTGCATGTGCTCGCTGGGAAGAGAAGGTATGAGTGCTCTTCCAATCTCATGGAAAGGCAGTAGAAATTCATATGGGGAACTGAAGACACCAAGTTCCTGTTTCAGTAAACCACACAAGAGCCAATACTGATTTCCACATGTATATTTTTTTTCTTGGTCCCAGAAAGATCCATGATTCCTAAATTCCTCTCACATATTGTACTTTGGAAGCCTGTACTCACCCTAACAGCCACTACAAGCTGGTCCTTAATCTTCATTTCTTCTGAGACCATTCATTTCAGGTATGCCATATTTCATATCCTGGCTCCTTCAGATCTTATACAGTTGATGCAAACACAAAACTGATTATGAGACCTGAGTGCAACCGTCTTTTTTTTTCCCTCAGGACCCAGCCCTAAGCTCTGCACCAAACGCTTAAAAACTACCAAAGAAAATACAGGCCATGTCCCCAGCCAGATCACACTGTATTTCAAAACCAAGTCTGCAGTTTAACATAAAACAAATGGTTTTCATTTTTTGCTACCACAGATTTCTAACCACTGTGGCAGGTCAAATGCTCACTTCACTACTCCTGCACTTGAAAGAGCTGGTTTCCATCTTGTGGTTAAATTTTTCCATGCATTTCAACAATCTTGGATCAACACACTGCTTATCTCCAAGTCCCAGTGGAGAAGTCCTGACGGTTATTATGTCTGAGCATGGCTAACAGCTAGAATATCCATCTGTTCTCCTTTATGAATTTCAGTTTGGCAGGGAACATCAGTCTTCTCTTCTGCATTTTCTAGCAGCAGCTTCACCAAAACTGAACCTCTGAATTATTTCCTTTTTTACTTGAATATGTATGTATGTGAAGGAATCAGATACAATCTCTGCCATCCAGAAATTTTAGAGAACCGTGAAATCCTTCTGAAAAAGGCATCAACAACTACTTTGAGTAACTACTTAATTGCCTTCTTATTTTTATAAATACTGAGTAAAGTTAAACACATGGAATCTAAAGTATTTTTACAGTTTATTTTGTTTGTGCCAGTTCTGCTGTTATCTGAGTCAAGCTGCTCGTGTGATTCAGACTTTTTCTAGCTGAAGCAACTAGAATGGTGCTTTCCCTGTCTGTGCAAAATGAGTGCACATAGTCCAATAACACAGAGATAAAACAGCGGAAGTTCCTCTGCAGAATTGGCAACAGATCGACAGCAACATTTTATAAAGTACAAAGGATGAGAAATATTTGGAAGTCCAAGTGATAAACAGTGAGAAATATTGCAATATGATAGTAGTGAGTATTACAGCCAACTGATGCATTAATATTACTAAACTATGGATTGCCTTTGATGTTGGAGAGCATAACTGAAAATGTAACTGCACAATGTTTTCTCTGCATCTTCCTACTGCAACTCGGCCATATTTACCTGCTGGCTTGCACAGTGATTTGGCTCGCAAATCCTCAGGGTTTGTGTTTTTCTGCCTCAACCAGTGTTTCCTTTAGCCATGAGCCCACTCCCCCTGCAGCCTTCAAGGAGCTGGCAGATGTGTAAAGCTGGCAGATGCAGGGGCAAAGAGGTGGGCAGGACCCAGAGCTGGCATCTGCCCTAAAGAGGAAGGTGTCCAAGTCAAAGGCTCAAGTGTGTGCTAACAAAAGGAATTCTTGATCAAAGGCTCCTGATCTGTAGTGCTTGAAGGCTGGGAATGAGATCTGCCAACAGACAGTTATACTGCACAGGGAAAGGAGCCGACACTGTTGACCAAGCGCCCATCACAATGGAGTCTGCTGGCCCCTGCTCACATGCAGGTCAGTGTCACTGAAGGCTCCCACAGTCAGGGGTGAACACATAGATAACTACATTTTTGGGGTTGGCAATGGAACATGCTGAAGTACAAGTCACAGGAGAGGAAAGCAGGCGAGAAGAAACACAGGAGGGCAAAGGCCTGGAGAGGAACAGAAAAGGAGAATAATTTCATGATTGTGAAGAAGGCAGACATTAAACCCACAAGAATGGAAATAAGAACATCTTTGCAATATGTAAGAAATCCCAAAGTGATTTCATGGTTATTTGTTTGCCTCCTTGCCTTTCTTGAACAGAAAGGGAAAGAGGACTTTGTGGAAATAATCCTGGGTATGGTACATATAACTGAATGTGTGAAGAACAAACAGCAGCCAGCCCAGCCTGTAAAGCAGCTCAATTAATAAATATTTATAATAATTTGAAATAATTTTGAAATCTTATGGAAAAAAATCCTGGAGAAAACTGTATATGTTGACAGTCTCCATGGGAAACCTGAGTCATTAGTTAACTCTTGTTACATAGTGCCCACAAGGTTATCTTCTATCCCACTGACATATTAACATAAGTAATACAACAAATGTAAGCCAAAATCTTTCCTGCTATTACGTATACTAGCATTTATATGCTCAGTGAAACCAAGGAGATAACTTGGCAAACCAGTGTGAAGGTCTACATCACCATTTAAACACGGATTTTTAGAGTGGATAACTATTATAAATAAGCCCAAAACAGATGACTAAGTGTTTTCAGACTTTCTCTGTTTCCGACTTTCAGACAAAGATACATAAATCTTCTCCTGTCCTGGTTTCAAGCTGACATGGAGGAAACTCATCCTGGAAAACAAAGAAGTGCTGGTTCCTGGCAGAGCAAAGTGGCTCAGAGCAGCCAGGAAGTGGTGGGCAACAAGAGCTGGTGCAGCAGCCATGGCCCATGAAAGAGCCAGTGCAGCCCCATTACAGCCCTTACAGGCAAACTTCAGGCAGATCATTCATCCTTCTCCTAAGCAGCCACAGAGCAAATACATAGGTATGTGTGTGCCTGTCTCCAGAAAAATGTTCTCTCACTTTACGAAAAACTTTTGCAGTGATGAGTTTTGGTACTACAAATATAAAATGCAAAACTTACAGGGAAATAGTGACCCTGATACATACTTTTGAGGTTTCTAGGATTATCACTCTATACCAAAACATACCAGTGATGCTGGAGGTGTCTACTTGCAGCCAATTACAATATTCTGAATTATAAGGATCTCGTAAAAATTACAAAGTCAAAAACAAGCAAATGACCATGAGTTAGTAACTTCACTTCCTGAAAATAGATCAGCATAAAATGGTAGGGCTGATGCAATTTTCTAGGAACCAGATATGAAGGAAAATAGAGGTTTTTTATGGGCAAAAGATTGATGATGATATTCACATTTGAAGGGAGGAATTTGCCTTGACTCATAGGAAATATCTTTGTTCTTGGGGATTTAAAAACAACCTTTGTGGAACAAAATAGATGGCCTGAACTATGCCCATGTTTTGAGGAAGGATAACTTCGCCTTTTGAAAAGAATAACAAAGTGAAGAAGTGTCTTAATGGAATGCAAGGCCACTTTCATTTTCCCTTATAGCTGGCTTCACGAAAGGCAAATGACAGTTGTGAATTATTTTAAAGAGCTTTGCAACACAGAAATTGAAAGAAGTTTAGATTTTGAGTAGTAAATTTAGATCATGTTCCTGTTGTCAAGTTGTCCACTTATCTGGAAGACACAAAAATAGATCCATTCTTTACTTTAAAGATATTTGTTCTCTTAACAATGGTGATCTATATGATATTGGTACTCGCTGTCACATTTCACTGTCACCTTCACTTTTTTTAAACCTACCACAAAGTTAACAAGAATTAATAGAGGGACTAACAGTAAGAGAGCTGCAAATGCCCTCCAAAGCCCAGTGAAGGTGCTCATGCATCTAATCAACTTTCCTATACAGAAGAATGTCTGGGGATTATTAAAACCATCTTCAAACCTCACAGCATCATTATTACAGTCCCAGGGTTGCTTTTATTAATGGAACATAAACAGCTGTACTGCAAGTGCAATGATATTGCTGAAGGAGACAAGCAGCACTTGGTCCAGCCTTGCCTGAACTTAAAGGCAAAGCTGGCCTTCCCTGAATAGTGCTTGGGACACTGGGGATACAAATTAATTATATGCTTTAAGCAGCTTGAATGGTCCCACTAACTAATGCTTATTTTAAAGTAGTTTTGGAATGAAGCCTAAAACAAGTTGGCTTTTTTCGCTCAAGACAGAATTCATTTGGAAACTGAAGAAAGAAAATGGAGCTCAGACTTTGCACTGAAATATGCAAATAACTGAGGCATTTGCTGGGAAAGGTGACAGTGAGAAGCCCTGCAGCATAAGAAGAGTTACTCCAACTCTCAGGTCTGTTGTAGATACATAATCCTATTACAGAAGAGGCAGGATCATTACCAAAACTGTACTCATGATATTTTCCAGGTCAAAATACCTGTGTGTGTTTCACAGCATCTGCCATGGCACCCATAAGAGACGACATGGCGTCAGCATAGCCAGGAAGGCCAAGAGTGGTAAAACAATCTGTGCTTCTGGGTTGCATTTGCCAGGTATTTAGCCTTTGAACACATCATCTCTTCAGCTTTTTTTTTTTTCAGCCAGATGTTCCTCCAGCTGTACCAGTCAAGGAATTTCTCACATATGCCCTTTCACACTAAAAGTTTTGAGGAACTTCTCAGCTGATGGGCATGAAGATATTTCAGGGAAGACATGGCCACTTTTGGAAGGAGAATTCTCAGCAGGAGAATTAGGAAGATTAACAGAGCCAGCTAAACATGGCTGCTGTGTAATGTTTTATTTAAAGGCGGATGTAACCCTGCAGCCACTACCATGTGGTGTGGGCACACTGGATGGCTGCTGGGCCAGAGGGCAGCAGCCATGCTGCAGGCACCATAGCTTCCCTGGGCCCCTCACATGGGCCAGCAAAGCCACCATTATCCACTGGGCAAGGTCATATGACATCACACAGAACAATACTGCTCTGTTCTCTTCCTGTTGACTAATTAGTGATCAACCTGATACCTCAGAGAAAATTAGGAAAATTCCTGACTGCTCCTGCTAAGTAGCTAAGTTATGAAAAAACAACCATTTTCTTTAAATTCACTTCTCATTCTGCTCTCATTACAAACATTTCTTTGTTTTGCTGTGATATAATACTTTTTAACATTATTTTCTGTCTATTAAGTTTCCTGTGTAAGAAGCACCGTCCTGACATACTGTATTAATTCTCAAAGACAATCAAACAAAAAAGGATAGAAATACATTTCAGAGTTACTAAGAACCTCTTGAGGATGATTTTCTTGTTTTCCATTTCCTGTCAGAATTTTATTTTGCCAATGAAGCTGACACATGCAAACCTCGATCACATCTTGGTATTAGTTTTATATTTAAATTTATGAGCGGGATTCAGATTTAGTTTGGGATTGTCAGAACTTCAGCTGCTCATTTCTTTAACCCAGGAAACAGCTCTGCAAGGAAAGCACATCTGAGGACAACACCATGATAGATCAATTAGAACACTCTGTGTTATAACACATTCTTATCAAAGATAAAGCACTTCCTGTTTGTCTGAAAGGTGCACAACTATCTCCTGAAACAGCAAAAAGGAAAAGAGACAAAATTATATATTCAAAACCAAATGCACACCAAAACAGAGGGGAAAACAGAAATAAAGGCAAGAATTTTCAATTTAGATGTCAAAGAGGTTGCTGCCAGATGGGTGTGAATCTCTTCTTTCAGGCTGACAGCTCCAGAACGAGAGGGCACGGCCTCAAGCTACGCCAGGGGAGGTTTAGACTGAATGTTAGGAAGAGGTTTTTCACCTGGGCTGCCCAGGGAGGTGGTGGAGTCACAGTCCCTGGAGGTGTTTAAGAGAAGACTTGACGAGGAGCTTAGTGACATGGTCTAGCTGGCGGGTGTAGGGCTGGATGGTCCTGTGGGTCTCTCCTGGCTCAGAGTGGCCTGTGCGCCTCTGAAGGATTTAGGTTTATGTTTGCCACTCTGGGATGTGTGTTCGGTCTCTGTACGGGTGTTAGATGGTGAGATGGACTAGATGATCCTTGTGGGTCCCTTCCAACTCATAGTATTCTGTGATTCTGTGATTCTGTGAAAGAGCTAACACTGAAATCTTTCCATACATGTTAAACACAACTGTGGAAAAAACTGCCACATAGCAGAGAACACATGTTCTCAGAGAAGTCCATTATAAAGCCAAAAGGATCACAACTTAATGGTGTTACTTCCCTCCATTAACTTTTTCACAAGAATATATCGTCTTCTCCCCATGCTATAAAATGAAAGAGGATAATATCCTGTGATACATGTCAAAATGAGCTGTATTCAATATATATTTGTATCAAAAGATACATAATTGTAGACAAAAAGGCATAAGGACATAAATAAGACAAGTTTCATAAATCGGGACTACATCTTTTATTAGATGAAGTGATCTAATTAAAAAAACCTAAAAATAAAAACTTGCAGGAGCACAAGCTTTTGTACAGATCTGAAAAAGAAGCAGCAAACCAAAGTTTGTTGTGAAACTGTTTCATTGCACATCACAGTCTGCTTCTTTCTCATTGTCACGTCACGCAGGTGATACGTTACCCCTCCTCACATTACAGAGGACAAATTTATCAAATCTCTCCACTTTGCTGAGTAAGTACCAGCTACCTTTTTTGCTGGGTGACCTAACTTACACGCATCTAACTTGGCTTAGAGCAACTTCCCTGCACTTCTGCCAAGCTTTGAAGTTTGTTACTCCATCTTACCTGGAGAAGGCTGTGTGCACTCAAAAATTTGCTTTACTCAGTGTAAAACCTTCACCTTGCCAACGAGTGTTAGTGCACCCCATCTCCAAGAATTGCGTCCTGATTCATTGCTATCTCTCATGATGTGCTAACAGAGCATAATATAGATGCCTACAAACCAAAGGCCAAGTTTCACTGCAGCAGCATGGCAATGATATAAACATTTTGAGCATTAGCATCACTGGCATAGGAGAAAATAAACACTTCCATAGAATGAAACAAATTCTTCAAGAAAATGTAGACTTATGAGTGAATTCTGTATGGCAATATTTTAAGAACAGATAAATGCATGGGGATGACAGTCATTACAGTCATTTTTGTTAGTAGCTGAATATTTTCCAAGAGATGTTCAACACTAGATAGAAAAGCTATTTTTTAAAGTTTAATTTCACTTTCCAAATGTACAGTGTTGACTCCAAAGCTCTAAGAGCACACAAAAAAATATCCAGATACTTAAAGAGCCTCAGGTGGACCACCTAGACTTTTTGTATTGTTATCAAGATGAGGAAGGGTACAGGGGGCTGGATCAGCTTACTGGGCAATGCAAGTGAGCTGGCAGTGGGGTATTTTAATGTGCAAATTTTCTGCCCTGAAGGTAGTAAAAAGAGAAAGTTTTGTCTATCCCTGACTAATGACATTGATGTTCCACCTTTCCCATGATGTAATGGGATATAATGTTATTTATGATATAATCTACCCTAAATAAAAGGAAACAAGGTTAGGAAAAAGACTGGGGCAATAACATAAATTTCAATCCAAAAATTTTCCAAGCATGAGATTAAAATGATGAGAAAAAAATCCCTCTGCTTTCAGAAGTCCCAATGCAGCACTGTTGTGTGCAAGAGGCCTGAAGACGGTGGCCTTTGGTTGTGTTAGCATCCTCTTCACATTACACAGCTCATCAACTCTGTTGTTGCAACGTTTTCAGACAATTGATTACCTGGTTAGGAAGCACAACTTAATGAGTCATGAGCACCAGTGTTTGGTGTGAATGGCACGTGTTTGTTTAATCCACAGGAGAAATTAAATAAAAAGCATCAGTAGCCCTCTCATACGAGTTGAACATCAGAGAAAAGCAAATAGTTTTCTATTTGTAATATTACACGTTGGCATCAACCCTCTTTCCTGCATGAAAACCAAAAGGCAAACAAGAAGGCAGTGAATGCTTGTGCCCATAGAGTCTGTATGTGTTTCCAGGAACAGCTAGCCATGAAATTGAAAGCAAATATTTGCTCTGCTTAAAAAATACTCAGACAGACTGTAATAATTGCATAGTAAGCTGTAAGCTTCAAGAGCTTCTTGATCATTTAGGGAGGGTGTCTCTCTGCTTACTGAATATTTACTGTGTGTAGAGTGAAGTTCCCAGCAACTGGCTACAGTCACTCCCTTGGCTAAACCCAGAACATTTTCAAACAGAATTATGCAAGTGAATCAATATACCATATTTTTAACTTCCTGGTTCCCTGTAAAACAGGCTCTGGTTTTGTTTGTGGAAGTGATTTGGGTTTCTTAAAACCAGTACCAAAATCTTGCTGTTTCCTATGCCAGACGTGCTCCAAGAATTAGGCGGCTTGCGTGAAGTTGTGAGGCTGGATTTGGCTGGTCTCAATCAAGAAGAGAGGAGGGGAGTCTGTGGCTGAGCTTAGTTACTTTTTGTTTGTCACCAGTCTGCCACTCGGCACCAAGGTTTTCCCATCTCTCGCCTTTTCACTAAACCCCAGGCTTTAGTGCAAAAACTAAAAAATTCAAAACTCGAGAAAAATTGCAGAACAGTTCCACTTATCTAGGATGCAGGAACAAATGCAGTTTTATAACCCAGAGAGCTGTTCTACATACACTAGTCCATAACAATATTTCCAATGTGACTTCAATACCCAAGTGCATAAAAGTTGAAGGATGAAGCTCTGGTTTTCTGCCAAGGCAAGGCTTTAGGAAGATAGTGTTTTCATACGGTCATTTTGGACACACTCAATTACAGTCAAGTTCTTGTATGAAATACAAGTTCTAAACATATTTTTAGGATTTTTTTAAACTAATTTATTATAAGAGGTATAGTAGCATCAGCTAACATGTAATATGTATCTACATTTTTGCTACAAAAAAGTAATACAGATGTATATATTCTACATATTGTAATACAGTAATCCCTCGCTACTTTGTGGTTCACCATTTGCAGCTTCAATACATGGGGTTTTTCCTGCATCTTCATTGTCTATACCAGTGTTACCTGGTTTTGCCATTTTTACCCTATTTACCACTACTTTGCGGATTTCACTTATTGTGGCATCTTTCTGGAACTGACCCCCTGCAATATTCAAGGGATTACTGTATAGCTTCTTCCTTCTGGTTATTCAGAGCTTTGTACACCAGGTAAAGCATATGCTACACTCTGACCTTGTAAGAATTCTTTTCTACTATCATTAAATTCTTTTAAACCAACTTTTAGACTTTTACAAGGGTCCTAGAAATTTTACCTCTTTATGCATTTTACCTCTGACACAGTCTTGTTAAAATGTTACCTATTTTCTCATCTTCTGAGTAAGCAATATGAAGCAGATGGTGAAAGAGGAGGGACCTCTAGATGTGCAAAAGCAGTGGGAATCAAAACTACCTAATCCCTTTTCCGGTGTGAAGAGCCTCCGCCAATGTTGTGTATGTTCCTCTGATTATCATTACCTTCTTCGCTGTATGGGGGTACACAATTAATTAGTAGTATGCATTGTGAATTGAACAGCATCTTCTGCTAAGATGTTTGTCAGAAGAGGCTGTAGGATAAAGTAGGTAGTCTTCACTCAGATGTTCAACTTCTGGTCACACCATGTGCCCTAGACAGGCCACTAAGGGATGTAAGCTCAGATAGGAGAGGGATGTAAGCCCACTGTGCTAAAATACGTTTTAGCTGGGCAAATACACAGCTGCTGTAAGACATTAAAACAGATGCTGGCAAGGAGCAGGTTCACTTTTCCATCTCCAAAGGTGTCAGGAGCTGGCATGAAAGCAGACCTACCCCTATAGAGGTAAATACTGATATTTCAGGCAAACATATGAAGTCTTTTCTCTTGTAATATTGTGCTCCTATCACTAATAGGACTTTACAAAATAGTACAAAGAATGGGGATCTGTTCTGGGAAATAAAACTTGCAGCTGTTGTATCCAACTGGAGGCTATGAGTAGTCACATTTTGTACCTAAAATCTATAGCACCAGGACCTGCATGGAAGACCCTTTCATATAGAAGATGCGCAGGGTTTTTGCTTGTAGGAGCCTCTCAAGGACATGAAAGAAAAGGGTATGTAATTTTAAACTAGATAGTCTTGCTCTAGCATTTGGTGATAATCCTAAATAAATAATATATTCTCCTTTTTATTCAGGTTTTCAATCTGCAATAGGGCTAATAATACTTGCCACTTTTAGCATAATACAAGGAGATGTTGAGATGAAAACCACTATGCAAATTCAAAGTATTTAATGTGATCAATAATTCTACAATATGAGAGATGCTTCATGTCAATCAAGTGCATTTAAAAAAAATTATATACTTTAAAGATAATTTCCCAAACACTATCCTTGAAATCAGAGGATTCAGATATAGAGTACTTAACTAGATTGCAGGAATGCATGCCATTTCTAGTCCTGTAATTAGGCAACAGAGCAGATCTAATCACTTCATTACTGTAATGACAGCTGCTATAAGAAGCCTAGAGCTAGAGAGAAAAAGAGGTTACCGCAAAGGTATCTCAGAATTTGTTTAAGCATGACTGCTAATAGAGCTGCATGCTTTGACATTTTTGTCTGCTATTTGCCTTTTTTTCATATTTGAGCTGGATCTCAATAGCCTGTCAGTGAGCTGCAACCGTGTTGAGCTGCATGGGAGGCTCTGGGGAAGCAGCCACACTAGCAGGACTTGGGACTTCCCTGTCTCAAACCGATCAGGAAGTTCTGCTGTATTTATAAAAGGAAGTTCCAGATAGTTTAATTTTATCGGTTTAATGCTTTTTCTACAGAACTTAACTGCTCTGCAAACACATTATTAAAGGCGTGCACATATACATATATATATATATACAGACATATATATATACACATATATATATAATAACCACTGAACACACATGTACAGAGCATTGCCTTGGCCTATAGCACTGTTACAGTCTCTAGGAAAGGACTTGTACGGAATATACAATACCCAATGCCTTCTAAATTATGGATTAAATTTTGCTTTCACTGATTTAAGTTTAATGAAAATGGAATTTGTTTGCATTTTGCAGAATTGCAAAAGCTAATGTAAATACCAAGGGAAATATGGGATAGGTACTGGGCTCCACATGAGTTACTTGCCTGCTTATAAAGCTACATTAACAATGTAGCTTTAAAGAAACTGACTATTTCTGCTGGATTGCAGCCATACTTCCTGACATGCCCTTGGACATGTGGATAGCCTTATTTTTGTTTATTCTTTAAAACAAATATTAGCCATCTTAAAGGATTTCATTTTAACCTAGTCCTCTACTCCATGAGCACAAATGCCTTGTGTGTAAAGCTAATCTTTATTGGCTGGTGTTCACTGTGGTGATTTAAAGAATTTGTTGTTTTTCCACCATCCTGAAAAGTTTATGTCATCCTTTTAGATGGGAATTGTCAGAAAAAAAGTCACTCCTTTTTTCCAAATTCACCCATTTAATGATTTTTCACTATCCCATAACTTCCACAGGATACATTATTTCTGGATTACACTAATATCCATATGTACAACCTGAATACTTGCAGGTCAGCATCTAATTGCACATATAGTCAGCACTCTGATTTCTAAGGTACTGAGTTCTCTCAACTCCCCTGGATTTAAGCAGCAGTGAAACATGCTAAGCAAATTTGAAAGCTTTAAATTAATGTTATGGATATAGATACACAATATTTGGCAATCAAACTCTGAATTAAGCTTCTCTTTTTCTTTTATATATAGATACATATATATCTTTTAATCTATCTTTTTGTTAACAGTGGAGAATTCAATTACTGGGCTCTGCACTAGCAGACCAGTCCCAGATTAAATAAATTAACTTTAGTATAATTTAATGCTCAAATAAGTATTCTTAGAATAATTTAATTCACAACAATTAACAATTGTTCCTTGTTTCTAGACACATCCTATTCTTAGCTATGCCTTATGTGCTGGAACTAGGAGTCGCAATTTGCGTGGACAACTTCTGGCAGCATGACATAACAGGTCGATGGTGAGCAAAACCTCAAAATGCTGAGCAAACCTTGGAAGTTACTCTCTACAAATGGAATGGCAAAATATATATTTTTCTGGGAAAGAGGATCTCATATTTGTGTTGTAACACAACTTAGCATTCTTGCCACCACAAAGTATGAATTTACGCATTTCAGAATGATAAAAGTTTTATGGTCTACTCAGACCATATAAATTGGTCTATAGCACTATAAATTGTCATCAAGAAGTAACCCACCTTAAAAGCAAGTAAATAGAAGAGCATTTTGCTACATCTACTTTTAAAGTGTGTTTAAATGAAATATTTACTATCACTACAGGCATCTATCATACTTGCAAATCTATTTGTTTTAGCCATTGCTATTTCCTTAGCCTCACTCAAGAAGTTTGAAACCTTTGTATTCCAGTAAAACACTTGGTCTGATCAGAAGAAAAGAAATAGAGCAAATGATCAAGAGGTAAGGTGAAAAAGCACAACTACCTGGTTCGTTGCGTGAATTCCTGAATCTAAAGAGGAAGAGCAGAGGGCAACTCCTATTAAACAAGGATTACTCATCTAGTTGTATACCATGCTCTGGTCAGGAAACTAGCAAATGATAACATCTCATGGTCATGGAGTCACTGACATGTATGCAAGATTTCGCAGCCCTGGAAAACTGATTGTCTCAACATGCAGAGTTGGAGGTGGCTGAACACATGTTTAAACACAGCTGATGCTATCACTGTTCACGAAATCTGTGACAAGTGTGGGCAGTTCTTTTCAGAGTATCACACAAGACCAATCATGTACATATTGTATATTATGCATCGTAGGCAATGATGTTCTCCCTTGCTTAGCTGCCAGGCAAAATATCCTCCTCTGCTAACGTCACAGACTCAACACTGGGACTCTGCTAACACCAGAAGGCTTTTAACATGGCAGTAGATGTTTTATTTTATTTTTGTTTGCTAGCAAACCCTGGCATGGCATACTAGAGAAACCATAGATAATTGTTGAAATTTTTACTTTATTTCCAAGTGGAGATATGCACTGTGCAGTGCAATAGCTTGCTGTGCCACCTGGAAAGACTATATCTATCTCAGCAGACCCAACAGTATGTTTGGGCTTGAGCCACTTCCAGCCCAAGTAGGTACCAGTATTTTGTTCATCCTTGCTTCACATTTGCAACACTTTTTGAGCCCACAGTCTCTGTGAAGAGAAAAGGATTTTTCTGCGGGAAAATTATCTCCCTATCTAGATACATACTTCCATGAAGAGGACCAGTACTGCCTGCTCCTGTGAGCACCCTATGGCTTGGATGCTGCCTTATCAAACCTGAGCTCCTGGGCTCTCTTCAGCAAATGGACACAAATTCTCCTTTCCACAAAACAAAACCCACAAGAAAAACCAGCCCAAAAATTCTATGTGCATTTTAGTTCAACTTCATCTAGCACTGAGGTGCAAAAATAGTCATTGCCTACACTCTGTGCCTCCTCATCACTCTTGACCATTCTTGCAATGCAGTCAGAGACTTCAAAGATGTTCAAGGGCACTTTCTGGCAGCAAACACCTTCTCTGCAAAACACAGGATTTTTCTCCTTCGGCTGACTTCCCACTTCTGATCTGTTCTCTTTTATTCTCTTCTCTTGCACACAAGTACTAACATGTAAGTTCAAGTATGCCAGTGGCGGATGTACTAAAACAGAGGTGAAGGGAACTCTGTAACACACCTCCAGCTCCACCTGTCAGGCTTGTCACAGCTGTGAATCCCACACCCCAGGCACAGCCACCTCCAACTCCAGCAACTCCATTCCCCTGGGCTGTAGCCATATATTTGCCCAAGGGTAAAATAGTTGAAATGGGAAATCATACAAAATTAATGACACTCTGTCACCAGCTTTGTGCCAGGTGCAAGAATTGTGCTTGGAATGTCTGGAGGGCTTTGCTGCAATTTGGAAGTGAAAGACAACAAAGAAGCCTACGAAGCCAAGCCAGCTTCAATGCAATGTACACCAAATAAAAAAGCATTCTGAAATTGCATGGCGAAAACTGCTAATGTTAACGTATGTGATTATTCAGTCAACCGAAGAAGTACGCATTTGGTGTCTTTTGATTTTATTTCACTTTTATTATGTAGGTATATTTTTTTCATTAACTTTTCTTATGTAGGTATATTTTTTATTTTAGTTCACTTTTATTATGTAGGTGTATTTTTTGTTGTATGCCAGCAGTTTCCATTAGGGAGTATAAGTTAGTCAATAAGCATAAATTTTTGAAGGACAGTTCAGCAGGAAATTTCCCAGACTCTGGGAGAACATTGCACTTCAGAGGGTAGTTCTGAAAATGAACATGACTGTTGATTCATTTTAGGCAGAAAAAATAAAATCTAGAGAATATTTGGAAGCTGCAGGTCTGAATAAAGAAGGATAGAAATGGTGTTACCACAAACAGTTAAAGGCTCAGGGCTATTTCAAAGGAAAGAAAAGAGGAACCATTTTGACTGGATAAAAGTGCTTTGAAAGGCATCCAAGAAGAGAACTGCCAGTTTGAAATGGGAAATAGAAAGAAAAATGATGGGCCTCAAATATAAAGCAAATTTCTGAATCTTTTTGGTATATCTGAGACCAGATACAGGAAAGACATTATGAGTGAAAAGGATAAAGACTCAGGAGAAGTGAATAGGGTCATTATGGAGTGAATAGCATGAAAGTCTGTTGGAAAAAAACCCCCCAAATTTACAAGAAACCATAAAAGCTAGAACTAAAAGATACTTGCCACAAGCAAGCAAGGCAAACAGAATCAACAGTGATAGAAAATCAGAAAGATATTGAGAGGGAGAGTGGAGAAATCTGAAACACTAAAAGTGCAAAGTAAAATACAGTGAGCCCCCGCGTATTCACGGACCGCTATTTGCGAGGTTCAGTATTTGCGGGTGATTTTTCCAAGAGCTGTGTGACATCGGCGCATGCCCAGAGCGTACCGGGACCCCAGTCGGCCTCGCTACCTCATGCTGCAAGCACAGCTGGC
>WEKX01022787.1:16417-92778 GCA_013390025.1 Pitta sordida | reverse complement strand
CGACTGTAGTTTCTATTTCTTAGAAGTGCTATAATTTTTGTGGAGCTGTATTAGGATACGTTAAAAAGGTTTTTTTACAAATTCTATGAAAAATAAGTACCTTGATTCTAAGAATGTGTATGACAAGGTAAGAAGTAAATAACCTGCCTTTACAGCTGTAAAATGAAAGGTGGTAGCAGAACACATAAGATTCATGACTTGAGAGGCTGATAATGTTTTGTTTTAAAGAAACAAAGTCGTTTCCTCTTATTCTTGACAGCAACAGTGCCTGACCACATCCACTATACAATACAGACTTTTATTCTGTAATCTGGGAGAGAGGTTAATTTTCAGTTCAAGATATATAGGTGCTGGTTGATAGAAAACTTAACATGAGGCAGCAGTGTGCCCAGGTGGCCAGAAAAGCCAATGGTATCCTGGCCTGCATCAGGAATAGTGTTGTCAGTAGGACTAGGGAAGTTATTCTCCCCCTGTACTCGGCACTGGTTAGGCCACACCTTGAGTACTGTGTCCAGTTCTGGGCTCCTCAGTTTAAGAGGGATGTTGAGATCCTTGAGCGGGTCCAGAGAAGGGCGACAAAGATGGTGAAGGGGCTGGAACACAAGCCCTATGAGGAGCGACTGAGAGAGCTGGGGTTGTTCAGTCTGGAGAAGAGGAGGCTGAGGGGGGACCTTATCGCTCTCTACAACTACCTGAAAGGGAGGTGTAGCCAGCTGGGTGTTGGTCTCTTCACTCTGGCTACAAGTGATAGAACAAGAGGACACAGTCTTAAACTGCGTCAGGGGAGATTTAGACTGGACATTAGAAGGAACTTTTTCACAGAGAGGGTGATCTCACAGTGGAATGGGCTGCCCAAGGAGGTGGTGGAGTCACCGTCCCTAGAGGTCTTTAAGAAAAGGTTGGATGATGTACTTGGTGGCATGACCTAGATATTAGGGTAGTGTGTTATAGGTAGGATGGTGTGTTGGTAGCAGGATGGCAACAGGTTAGGTAATTAGGTAATAGGTTAGGTAACAGGTTTGGCTAGGTTAGGTAATAGGTGATAGGTTGGACTCGATGATCTCTAAGGTCTTTTCCAACCTTATTGATTCTGTGATTCTGTAATTAAGTCAGAGTGAATTGCAAATACCCTCTTCTCTGCTTTCAGGCATGGTGTCTTGCACATAGGGCTGGATAGGGACTCAAGCCTCTGACTTGGAATCCAATCTCACATCTTTTGTCAGTCTGAAATTTCTCTGGGACTGCATGTGATTCTGGTGTGAGCCCAAGAGGTTTATTCACATAAACCTCTAAAGTGTTGCATAATTCCTTTGGGCAGCTGGTTTTTCCTCATGCTTCACTTTCTTACTGGGATAGAGCTCTTGTCCTAGAAAGGTGCAATGATTGTTAAATAAATTCCTGTTTGCACAGCACTTCATATTCAAAGAATTCTGAGGTCCTCATGGAGGAAAGATATGGAGCAGCTGGAGTGGGTCCAGAGGAGGGTCATGAAGATGATCAGAGGGCTGGAGCATCTCTTCTATGTGAAAAGACTGAAAGAGTTGTTGTTGTTAGGCCTGGAGAAGAGAATGGTCAGAGGAGACCTTATTGCAGCCCTTTAGTACCTAAAGGGGGTCTAGAAGAAAGATTGTGATAAACCTTTTAGTAGGGCCTGTTGCAATAAGACAAGGGATAATTGTTCTAAACTGAGAGCCAATTTAGATTAGATATAAGGAAAAATATTTTTTCTTTGTTTTTAAATTATGTACAAAGAGTGGTGAAACACTGGAACAGGTTGCCAAGAGAGGTAGTGGATGCCCCATCCCTGGAAACACTCAAGATCAGGTTGGATGGGACTCTGGGCAACCTGATCTACTTGAAGGTGTCCCTGCTCTATGCAGGGCAATTGGACTAGATGACCTCTAAAGGTCCTTCCAACCTAAACTATTCTGTGAACTGTCCTATTGAAAAAAAGATCTGGTAGACGCAATAAAACAGGAATCCAATTTGAATATGCAAAATCAGTGTCTTGAAAACCACAGTGTGTCATNCACCGGCCCGCGCGGCCCCGCGCCTGGCGCGCTCCCTGCAGCCCGCCCACCTCCACATGCACACACCCGCGCGGGAGGAGGAGCGGCATCTTCCTCACTGTCTTCGTTGCGCCAGTTTTATTTCCGCTCCCTCCCCCCCCACGTCCTCACNTTTTTGTTTGTTTGTTTGTTTTTAAAGAAAGGCGCTGCTCGTCCACGCGCCCGGAGAGCACCGTGTGTCCCCTCCTCGNGAGAAGAGGAGGCTGAGGGGAGACCTTATCGCTCTCTACAACTACCTGAAAGGGAGGTGTAGCCAGCTGGGTGTTGGTCTCTTCACTCTGGCTACAAGTGATAGAACAAGAGGACACAGTCTTAAACTGCGTCAGGGGAGATTTAGACTGGACATTAGAAGGAACTTTTTCACAGAGAGGGTGATCTCACAGTGGAATGGGCTGCCCAAGGAGGTGGTGGAGTCACCGTCCCTAGAGGTCTTTAAGAAAAGGTTGGATGATGTACTTGGTGGCATGACCTAGATATTAGGGTAGTGTGTTATAGGTAGGATGGTGTGTTGGTAGCAGGATGGCAACAGGTTAGGTAATTAGGTAATAGGTTAGGTAACAGGTTTGGCTAGGTTAGGTAATAGGTGATAGGTTGGACTCGATGATCTCTAAGGTCTTTTCCAACCTTATTGATTCTGTGATTCTGTAATTAAGTCAGAGTGAATTGCAAATACCCTCTTCTCTGCTTTCAGGCATGGTGTCTTGCACATAGGGCTGGATAGGGACTCAAGCCTCTGACTTGGAATCCAATCTCACATCTTTTGTCAGTCTGAAATTTCTCTGGGACTGCATGTGATTCTGGTGTGAGCCCAAGAGGTTTATTCACATAAACCTCTAAAGTGTTGCATAATTCCTTTGGGCAGCTGGTTTTTCCTCATGCTTCACTTTCTTACTGGGATAGAGCTCTTGTCCTAGAAAGGTGCAATGATTGTTAAATAAATTCCTGTTTGCACAGCACTTCATATTCAAAGAATTCTGAGGTCCTCATGGAGGAAAGATATGGAGCAGCTGGAGTGGGTCCAGAGGAGGGTCATGAAGATGATCAGAGGGCTGGAGCATCTCTTCTATGTGAAAAGACTGAAAGAGTTGTTGTTGTTAGGCCTGGAGAAGAGAATGGTCAGAGGAGACCTTATTGCAGCCCTTTAGTACCTAAAGGGGGTCTAGAAGAAAGATTGTGATAAACCTTTTAGTAGGGCCTGTTGCAATAAGACAAGGGATAATTGTTCTAAACTGAGAGCCAATTTAGATTAGATATAAGGAAAAATATTTTTTCTTTGTTTTTAAATTATGTACAAAGAGTGGTGAAACACTGGAACAGGTTGCCAAGAGAGGTAGTGGATGCCCCATCCCTGGAAACACTCAAGATCAGGTTGGATGGGACTCTGGGCAACCTGATCTACTTGAAGGTGTCCCTGCTCTATGCAGGGCAATTGGACTAGATGACCTCTAAAGGTCCTTCCAACCTAAACTATTCTGTGAACTGTCCTATTGAAAAAAAGATCTGGTAGACGCAATAAAACAGGAATCCAATTTGAATATGCAAAATCAGTGTCTTGAAAACCACAGTGTGTCATCTGCATTTCTGGTCTGACATTTAGGAGACCTGTATTGGAAATTCCAGAGCAAACACCTCAAGAAGCTTCCAGAAGAGTTACCATGGGAGCTTCCCAGTGGCCAGGCAAATTGCCCTCAAAACCCACACGCTCCAGCATCCTTTTATTCCTTGCCTTGTGATATCGCATGCAAGTCATGTGTTGTGTGGGGTGAAACTGAAGACAGCTGCAATGCCATCTTGCTTCAGGTTTGTTCTTGAAAAGGTTTTTCTACGTCAAAAAGCTCTCTAGAGATTAGTATGGAAATAACAAGCTGCAGCAAATCACCTGTGCTTCGGATCTCACCTTATATTTGATAAAGGTGTTTGCCCCAGCTGGAAATACTCTGACCTCTAGCATACATGGCAGCATTTTCAGCATATATATTTTGCGTGATGAAACAGGAAATCGTCTAACACAATATGTAATACCAGCTCTCCCATAACCAGGGACAAAAATCCAGTCTGTCTGCTAGGAGGGGTTCTCCTGTGGGCAAACGTGAAAAGAGAGAGAAAAGTGACTGCGTGTTGTTGTAAAAAGAGGTGGGGGTTTTCNAATTATTTGTCGCGGTGCTACGGACGGCTCTACGCAGAAAGGGTGGATCGCTTCTCGTGGGATCCGGCAGCTCCTGGGGAAGGTGGGCAGCAGCTGATGCAATCGCGGGGCCGGCTCCCCGCGTACCCTTTGTTGCAGCGCCGCGGCCGCCGCGCAGCGCGGGAGGGAGCTCGGAGCCGCCCGCGCTTTGTCCCCGCCGACTGCACTCCCCCCTCCGCTCCCCCTTTCCCCCCAAACGTGCCTCCTGCCCGTTCCAAACCCTAAAAATGCGCGGAGCGAGCCGGGCAAGGGCTGGGGAGCCTAGCGGCCGGGAGGGGACGGGGCTGGCCATGCGGCATCTCCCCGCGGCTGGGGCGCGCTGCCGGGCCGGAGGGACGTTGCTGCTGCTTTATTCGGCTATTGAGGCGGGCACGGCAGAAAAAAACCCCAAAACCAAATCCACAAGAAATAGGAGGGAACCCGGGTGGTCGGCAGCTATAAACTTCCACTGGCAGTGAAGAAAAAAAATAGTACAGTAATTAATGAATTTGCCCCCGGTGGCGGTGGGCCCTGGGTGCCGCAGCCCCCACCCGGTGCGCGGCCGCGGTGGGGCCCTGCCCGGCCGGGGAACATTCCTGCCATTCCCTTACACGCAGCGCTGCCATGGGGGCAGCGCAAGTTTTACGGTATTTGGAAAATTCAGGCGCGCACACGTGTGCCTGGTGGCCCGTAAATACATAGTAACAGCTGAGGTGGGCGCTTTTAATGCGGGACGGCGAGAACAAAAAGGGGCCGGTGTGAAGCCCCGGGTATGCACTGGCTCACGTGTGTGTACCTCCAGCTCGCTCTCAAGGTGGGGGGGCTTGTTCCATTGTTTTGCAGAGTTTGTAATGCAACCTGTAGCTGGGATGCTTCTGTCTCCGCTGGTTTTATGGAAGGTGAAGTCTGCTTGGGCCACTCGCACATGTCCTTTGGCGTCTCAGATTGCTATGGGTCGTTTCTACCAACTTCTAGTCCAAATTATAGATAGAAACGTGTGCTTTGTGGTGCTTCATTCACTTTCGGGTTGGTTTGGCTTCTACACGTGCTTGAAAGGCAAAATAGCACAGAACAGCCATTGTTCTGGAAGCAAAGTGTTAGGAAATGATACTTTTTAGTTGATAAACTACATTCTGGGAATAAAAACCAGACAAATTTACAGTCTGAGTCTAACCTTCTTAGATCAGAAGCAAAAACTGGAGAAAAAGAAACAGCATCCTTCCATCTAACACTTACTTAATTTGCTACCAAAATATCAACTTTGTTTAAAAAGCCTCGTAAAGGAAATGCCATCTGTTGCTGAAGGATATAGATATCAATAACTGCCCTTTGCGGCCTAGGAGCTCCTGCCGAAATGGGTCTGATATCTGCTTGCAAAAACCTTCCTGAAGTGTAGGAACTGCCATATTGCTGGTAAGCTGAGGCTTGGTGGAAATTCACTGACTAAAATGGGATCACCTTCACTGTCGTAATGAATGACTCCTATTTGACTTTGCCTTTTTAGAAGGGTTTTTTTTTTTCTTTTTAAGAGGCACCATAGAGAGAGCACTTCACTGAAGCACACTGCAGCATCCTCTGGCTTGTCACTTGAGACTATTTGTGCCAACTGGGCTTCCCAGCCTGCGTGAGGATGGGGGACAGTTGGCAGTAAGCGCCATGCTCCACATACACCTGTATAGAGGATTATCCTCTAAGTTGTTTGAGGCTTTCTGCAGACTGCTGTAAAACATGGAGGATCATTTGTCCTTTGTGCCCACATGCTGCTTTTTACAAGGGTTTTAAAGGACAGAAGGGATCTCTCAGCCTTCCTCCTTGCAGGCTGCTCATCCTGGGCCTCTGTCGTACATTTTGTCTGTGTTTTCTGATTTGAGTGTTTTTTAGCAGGGAAGGGTGGTGACTGAGCAGAAATAGGGCTCTCCTCCTGTGCTTTCCTCTGTGTTTTTATCAGCCTGCTCATTTCTGTAGGAACCCATGTAGCACGACAATCACCACTGCTTTAAAAGTTTCTATTGTGAAGGCAAGTGTAACACTTTAAATATTTTAGGCCTGAATTCAGTTTCTTTTCTGATGGGCATTTTAATGCTGCGACCTTAATCCAAGAAGTTTGACTGGCTGCTCTTGGGGAAAAAATGGCAGCTTTTTCATGTTTTGCAGTCAACTCTCATAGTATTTGTCTAAGCGTATCAGATAACTATCACTCTTGATTCTCTTACAATCATGAAAACTGAGGTAGAGAAATTACTTGTAAACTGGGGCAGAAGGAAAGTGAGTTACATATGAATTTATACAAAGGGTTTCTTCCTTCTGTGGTACAAAATGTATTGAAATAGGAATTTCAATGCTCGTGTTTAAGCCTTACAAATGCATCTGGGTAGTCCGTTTTCTCGCAGTAACCCATAAAGCCCCACTCATACGGCATTTCCACTTTCTGTAGAAGACTAGTTTATTTGTGGCAGTGTGTTCTGGGATCTTTTCTTAAAACTGGGACTGTTGAGAGGATTTCACAGAGAAATATAATTAGGAAAAAATGTGGCTGTATTCCTCTGCCAAATGCCTTTCCTAAATTGACTGGGAATGGCTCAAAACAAAATTGTACTTAAAACCATTTTCCTTTATGGCACAGCTTTAAGTGTTTTGCCTAAAGTAATGGATCACTGGGTGAATCAGACTGGGATTTTATGGTTTCTTCTTTGCCTGCCTTTGATCAGCTGAGTAGCCTGTTGAGACTTAATTTGGCACTGTGTTGCCTTTCTTTATGGCAGCATGGAAGGGCAGTGTAGAAAGTGATGGGGCAGAGCAGGAACATTTTCCTGTTGCAGTGCAAGGTCATGCACTACCAAGAGAAAGGCTGACAGTCTACATCTGTGCTCATCACTTCTGTTTTATAGCATCTTTTTCTGAGCTTCCTTCCCAAGTCTTCTGGCGCTTGTTTCCCCCCTCATCTTGTCTTTTAACTGTCATCCTTCATGCCATGGGAGCTGTGTGAGAGACAAGGTGCCTGGAAATGAGAGGTAGTGGTTTGCAAAGAGCTGCAGCAGCTCAAAGGCCTTCTGGCCACTGCACTGCTTGCGCCCTGGCATGGTGTCTGATGGGCAGGGTGGGCATGTCCCAGCACTTTGTTGGTTCTCTGTTGTGCCCTGAGCCCAACTGGACCCTGGCTGCCACCGGGGCTGGGGTGAACCCACTTCCTTCCACTCCTCCTGTGGTTTCGGCCTGCTGCAGGGGCCCAGAGCTGAGGAGCTGGAGGCAATGACATTTCAAGCACTGCAGCTGTTTGCTCAGTGGATATGAGTCAGTCTTTAATTTCCAAGCTCTTTTTTATCTCAGTGGCTCTTCTCTAATCTCTCCATTTTTTCCTCCCTATAGATGAGGAGTAAATCTAGAGCTTTATGTTCCTTATGTCAGGTGTCACTAATGCAGAACAAAAAGGAGATTGTTTTTTCCCTGCCTCCCAACATGATGCTGTTTCATATAAAGTTTATTCTTGTTTTTTGTCATTTAAGTGAATAGTCTGTGCACAGAGGTTCAGGCTCAGTGTTTCATTATTTATATCCATGGTGTCTTACTGGTCACATTGCTCTTCTTTGAAAGAACTTTGAAAAGTATGAGTATGTATCACATCTCGGGCTTTGCAAGAATAAAACCAGCTTGTATGAAACTCACGTGCTGGATTTGGGTGACTTGTAACCAACCAAGAGGAATTCTTGGCAAAGCTCCCTTTGAGAACAAGTTGAGTCATGTTTCATCTTTTGAGCAAATTATCTTGCATTTCATAGTTAAAACTGCTTAGTGCGCCTTGGACAGATATTTAACAGCCCAAGACTGACTGTGGGAGGCAGGCAGTGAATGAAGTTCCCCCATGAGTGTTTGAGTGTGCAAGGGCACATTACAAAAACCATACCCAGAGATGGGCTAGGTGGTGTCCAACTCAACCAGATACCCAAATGCCTCTCACATACTGGCCCTGTTTTTGGGCAACCATGTGCCTTGAGGTAACACTTTTTGAATGATGTCATTTACAGGATATGAAAAAAAATGGGATGTGATTTAAGTCATCACCATTACCTCCAAGAGTTATGATGTTACTGTTAAAAACACAACTTCCAACAAAGTGTGTTCTGAGATTATGCCTCTTTCAGGTGTGGCCTGGAAAGGATTCATGTTTGAACCAATAGGAAGAAATAAAGATAGATTATCTGTATTGTCATATTTTTTTTCAAATATGAAGTTTTGGTCCCATTACTGCTCTTGTGGAATCTTAACAGTCCAGAAAACTGGAGTTGAAGAGATTTTTTTTTTTTTTTAATGATTCAGGAGGCAACAGAGAAAATGACCACAGTTCTTGGAATATGTTTTAATGGCTTGTGAAGGTCTAAATGCCCTTGAAAAACATATACTCATTTTATCTTTTTGTGTGATTGCATAGTCCTTCGGAAGTCTGTGACCAGCTGTAATCTTTCCCATATTCTGCAAGGAGCACACAACAAATAAATTATCCATAAAGAGTTTTACAAGACATGTCATGGGATATTTAAAGAGAAAGCCAAACTCCTAGGCCAGCACAGTCCTTTTTCTACTAAACAGAGAGGCTGGGTCATCTACCAGATACAGACCCTTGAGGTTCCTTTTGAAGGGTCATTAACTCTTTCCTGGTTTTGTCTTAGGGTGATTCCTGTTTCAAGGAAGAATGTTTGCCCATCTGAGTAGAAAAGTTTGAAGTAAGAGCAAAATTCTGATTTCTTCTTCATGTGTGTCTGAAGAGACAGTTTAACAGCAGTCTGGAAGTTTTCCTTTTGAGAGGTTTAAGACTAGACAGAGTAGTAGGCATAGTGGCTGAACTGATTGGGATTTCTGCAGTCACTCTTCACATGGTTATTTACTGTCTTTGAATATGAATTCGGAATAAAGCTTAGCCTAGGAACTCTTGTCAACATAGAATTTTTATTTGCATTTCTTTTATGACATTTCTTGAATGAAAAGGCCATAAAAGTACAAATATTACCATGCTCCTTCCAAGATATCAGCATCAACATGGTGAATTTTTATTAGTTGAAGCAACTTGGATTTTTCATTCCACAGCGTTAATGGCACCTGCACATGAGGTGACAACTTAGTTAGCTCAGCTATCCCAGCATTGAATCATCCTTTATGATTTGTCACATGAGTGAACTTGAAGTTTAAAATAGGTGATTTGGGGATGAAATTCGTGTGACCATCTGTGATGTGTGACTGAGCAGGGTGCCCAGAGTGATTAGCAATGACAGAGGGTTTTCTCTGTATATCTCTAAAATAATCTTTGTAAAAATTTTGTGATTTGCATAGTGTTTTATTCCAGGTATCACTTTTTTCACCCTTTCTCTCTAAATCTCCAAGTGTTTCACAAACTTGAGTGTTATTGTCCCTATTATCATCTAAATATTACAGATGGAGGTGCTAAGGATATGTTAGTTTTTCTTTGTCAAAGATCTGTGATGAGTTCATGTCATGATAGTGAAAATTACGGTTCCTAGCCCCACCACTCTCTCCTCACCCTTCTCAGGTTTTGGCACTGCGGTCAGGTTTTCTCATACTTGGAAGTGCAATGCATTATTTCACACAACTATTTTTTTTGTTTCAGGGTTTTATGTTGGTGGGGTTTTTAGTAGATGACTTATTCTAGCCAGAAGCTGAGGCAAATTCAAAGATGACTGTTGTGCTGCTTCAGGAGGAACTCCTTTGTCTGAAACCTGGAATCTGCTGAAATGATTGCTGATGCTTCAGCTTGCACTAAGATTTCACTCCATCTTATAGAATCGTAGAATGGTTTGGGATAAAGGAGACCTTCAAGATCACCTTATTTTAACTGCCCTGCCATGGGCAAGAACACCTCCCACTACATCTCTGTGCCCAAAGCCCCATCCAACCTGGCCTGAAACAATTCTTGGGGTGGGGCATCCACAGCTTCTCTGGGATACTTGCCTCACCACCCTCATAGTAAAGAATTTCTTCCTTATATCTTATCTCCACGTGCCCTTGGCCTTGTCACTACATGCCTTTGTGAAAAGTCTTCATTCAATTAATTTTCTGCAGAAGCAGAGTTTTGGGTGAAACAGACAAAGCTTGTCACTTTTGCACTGCAAAGAGTCCTTGTGAATAAAGCAGCAAGCGGTGCACCTGCCAGTCTGGCCTTGCAATGTTTCGATGATGGAGGGGCAGAGCAGGAGTCACACGTCAGTGAGCTGTGCAGCCGACTCTCCAGTGCACTGTTTACCTCACACAAGTGCTAATTTCAGCACCTGCTTTTGAAACACTTAATGGGGAATTTGTTAAGCGCAGACAATGTCAAGGCGGTTCTGAAAATCATCCGGGGGCACCATGATGCAGAACAGTGCCCAAAGGAGAGGTTTCTCTGCTTGAGTCTCAGATGAACATTACACAGGTTTTTATATGCTGGGGGATACAGATCCTGGTAGAGAGGTTGTTAGGGCTCTTAAGGAATTGTTTGTTTTAGGCACTCATGGACACAAGAAGCTTCAGGATTCAGGGGGATTGGTCCTTGCCATCTCAGCAGTTGCTGTCTCCTGTGGCTTTATTCTTTTATAAAAAGATTGTGCTTCTCAGCCAAAATAGGTAGATTATTTTATCCCTTCAGCCTCCAGGAAGAATGTTACAGAATGTCACTGCTAAAACTACCCTCTGCTTGCCAATTTGCATTTATTTATCAGCAGCCTAAATCAATGGGGTTTTTTAATATTTTATTGTGCCAGGATTTTAAAACCCGAGCAGTTATCTGTAGGGGAAATCTGTTCTGTAGAGGAGTTGAATAGGACGCAGCTCACATGCCCCAAATGCCATCCTCACACCAGACTGTACCAGGCTCTTTTGGCTTAGTTGCTCCTTCAGTGGAAAAGAACAGATCTTGCCCTACTGTTAGCCTCAAGGATAGCCTTTAAATTTTGCACTTGAAGTTCAAACAGGGTGAGCCCTTGAGGAATTGTTAAGAGCACATGTAAACTTTAAAACTGCATTTCTGAGAAAGTATTTAGAGGGAAGAAACTGCTCATTTGCAAAGCCCTTTTCTCCGTGGTGGAGATGTGGTATAAAACAGAAGTATTGGCTTCTGTAAACTTAATTTGAAACAGACAGATGTCATAACTGAACAAGTGAACTACATCCTCCTGTCTCGCCCTGCAAGAGCTGGCGAGCTCATGCCTCTTTGGTTGTATGGAAGCAGGCTGATGGCATTGAGATAGCCCTGAGAATTTAAAAATATCCCCAATTTCATCTGGCGTCTGAGTATTCACTACATACCGAATGGTGAATAGTTGTTTGGCAGTACTGCAGGAAATTCATTCACAAAATGGGAATTGAGAGAGTTGTGTTGCAGGAACTTGTGAATAACATGCTGTTGCCTCACTACCACACTGGAGTTGTAGCTTAGCCAAGAGTGGTTGGACTCTGGAAAACATNAACTGGGGAGCCCAGAACTGCACACAGTCCTCAAGATGTGGTTGGACCAATGCCGAGTACAGGGGAAGGACCACCCTCCTAGTCTGACTGACCACACTCTTCCTAATACAGGCCAGGATGCCATTGGCCCTCTTAGCCACCTGGGCACACTGCTGGCTCATATTAAGCTTCCTGTCAATCATTACTCCTAAATCCCTCTCCATTTCGCCACCCTCCAGCCACTCATCCCCCAGCCGATAGCGATGCATGGCGTTGTTATGTCCAAAGTGAAGAACCCGGTCTTTCTGTTGATTTGCATTGCTGATGATGAAATATGTCACTGTAGCAGACTTCTCTGATCTGCCTTTGGTGTTATTCTCAGTGCTCTTTTATGCAACTCATCTGTCAGAGGAGAGTTCACCTGATCTCTAGATAAAAACTGCTTGACACAAGGTGTAAGTTACTCTTTCCTCCCATAATACTTGAGCTTAGGGATTTAGTTTTGTCTATTTCTCTCCATGTTCATAATAAGTTTAACCATACACAAAGCATCATCTGCATATCCACTTCACAAAAAATTCTTAATATATTGGAATGCATATATTAATAGTAGAACAGAGTACTGCGATAACTCTTATCCCTCTTTCTATTCAGTTAGCATCAGCATGGGCGCAATGTGTTTTGTATTTTCGTGTATGGAGAACATACAGAAGATGAACACCAAATATCAAAATGGGACTTGGACTAGCAAATAATTTGTATTCCTTAATTTGTAGTTGGTTAAACTCTTTTTCTTGAAACAAAGAGGCTTGGTTAGCTCACAAGTTTATAAATAAAGTACTGTCTTCAGCAGTTGCTTGCAGGACAGAGTAAATTTGAAAGGTTAGTGAGGTTGATCTCAGTAAGTAGTCATATATGTAATATGACGACTGTTCTGCAATGCATTTAGGTTATAACCTGAGATCCATCTAACAATAAAAAATTGATTGGTAAGGATGATTCCCTCTTGTGCAGATTCCATTGATTTCTTCTGGTGATATTGTCTGCTGTTGGTGGTATACATTTTGGGCTTTTTCTTGTTTTGCTTAGGTTGCTGACACTGTGGCTGCAGTTTACTCGCAAGATACCAACCGAACACTAGAATTTGAAGAACTGCTTGAATAAGCATAGTTCCTCACCTAGCATGCCTTTCAAAGCTGGATTAGAACTGACTAAATTGCGGAATATGACTGTCCCTGAAGATGATAACATCAGCAATGATTCAAATGATTTCACAGAGGTGGAAAATGGCCAGATAAATAGGTGAGTATTTTTCCACTGACATTGCCTCTGCTATGAAACATACTGTTTAAAAACAGCATTCTAATTTTCAGTCTATGTCTTGAATTATTCATTACCAAGTCATGCTTCATTTGAAGACGTAATTTGAATTTCATACATAACATCTGTTGGGCATAGGCTGCAATAGCAGATAAAGCAAACCAGAGTGGCAATTTATTCATCATTTTGAATATTTCAAATAAGTCTAATAAAATTCTCAAATGTATAATGCAACAAAAAGCCAACATTTTGAAATGTCTGCTTGCACACAGCAAAGAAGTAATAACAATTAAATACAATGGCATAATTTGGGGCAAATCTCTTTGTTGACAATGTTAACCTGCCTGGCCACCTCCATGCATCCAAGCTCCTGGAGATTTACAGCTGGTGTGGCTGGCAGCAAATGTAGTCCCAGTCCATGTTTGCCATTTGGCAAGATAAACTGTGCAGCACTGTTCTCTTGAGGCCGGGGTGACAAGAAGATGGTAAAACAGAGTCTTACACCTAACTCATATCAAGTTAAAAAAAACGCATCAATACTGGTGAAAAATACTAGTTAACAATTATTAGGCTGTTGACTTTTTCTGTAAGCAGTACAGTCATTTCCAGAGAGCTGCCTTTTTCACCAGAGAGTGGTTCTCCAGCCCTTCCTGCCAGCCTCCAATAGGTGCTGAGCTGACCAGTTTACCGCAAAGACCTGCTGACGGACCCTGTTTGGGTTTTGTGAGCTGTAAAACAGGAAGCTCTTTTTTGATCCAACTTCCTATTCAAATATTGCAAATTGAGGTGGAGCATGCCAGCGATCCAGTACCTGTGTGGAGATCCAGCCCTTTAAAATATTCTCTTGCCCTTTCTTCCTTTTGGCAGCATCTTCTTTGGCTATCTGAGAAACTCACTTTGTAGTGTTAAAATATAGAGCTGTTTTTTCCCAAGTAAGGGTAGCGTCATGTGTCTCTTGTGATTGTGTGGGTGGACCAGGAACTTGGTGTGGGAATAATCACCCAGCATTGGCCATGCCGTTCATGTAACTAAACCAGACAGTGCTATCGTGGGATGTAGCAGAGTGCCCTGTCTTGTGGCGTGGGTGTTCCTTTCCCTGCAGGAGGGTGCCAGCCTTCTTCCCACCACCTGCCCCGGGGAAGTCCTGGGGCCATCGCCAGCAGGGCGTGTGGTGGTGTGACTGCAGCAGCTGTGCTGATGAAGATTAGAGCTGGTCAGGAATTTTCTGATGCAACTCCTTCAATGGAAAGTGCCAAAATGAAACATAAACCACTTCTGTTAAAAAAACCCCTAAACAAAAACTGGCAAGAACAAGACATAAAACTGCTCCAACTTTGCCAAAACAAAACAGTACCAGTATGAACTTGCTTGCTTTCCTGCTTGTTCACACTGTACGGAGAAGAGCTCATGGACTGATAGTGGTAAATTTGTTCCCTGCAGCCTACTGAGGATTTATATCCTTGAGAAGGAGGCTGGCTGGGCCTCCCCAGCACTTCGGCTGGTGCCACCAGTAACTGTTCTGGGGGAAAACCCTGCTGGCGCTTCATCTTTCAGTGTTTATGGAGGGTGGAGGAGGAGTGTGCCATATGTACCTGATTCTCAGCAGTCACAATGTGCTTTGTGGAGTTAGGACATAGTAAGTGTGCAAGAACTGGGTCAAATCCAGACTGCCTGCAAAAGGAAGAAGAAAAGTGAAGTGAGGAAAGAGAGTCAGAAACTCAGAAGCAGAATTTCTGATTAGTGCTCTGGCTCTTAGAGCAGATGAACATATTCCACAATTTTCCATTCCTTTCTGGATAACTTTTTTTCTTCAGCAGAGCATCATTTGGTTGTAGGATGTAGCCCATTAGAGTCCTCTGTTGTCCCTCTGCATGAGCTCTTGTGGGGCACTACTTACATACCACACATGAATGTTTTCCCTGTGTGTATTCCCTTTTGTTCATGTTCCACTCCATGTCTAAAATGAGTTTCGAGGCAGCTTGCACTGACCACAACTTCCGGTACAGCAGCACGTTGGCACCAGTGCAGTCCTGTCGGCATCCCTGGGGCTGAGGTCGTGACTGAGCCACCCAAGGCCACTGCCCTGTGCAAACACCTCCACACCACTATGTTGTTATTAGTTTAATTCTATGGGGGTTTTTTTTAATTGATTTTTCCCTCTTCCATTCCCCCTGGGGGTGGCCAGGGGGATTCCGACCGCTGGCGGACACCCCACACTGCTGGGCAAGGAGGCAGTGCGGCAGTTCCCTCGCCCAGTGTGGTCTTGCCCCTTCTCCTCCAGATGCCACCCTTCTCCACACCACCTGGAAGCCAGGGTTTTGCCAGGCATGGGCAGCAGAGCAGGAGGGCAGCCTCCGCTGTGCGGCTTCATGGAGAAAATGGTGTGCAGGCATGGCAGCGATGCCACGAAGACAAGGGTGCAGCCACAGCTGGCCCTGGCACGTGGTGGATGATGGGAGGGTGGAGCGGAATTCTCTCTCTTGGTTGGGATTGGGGAGCAGCATGACTTCTCTTGCAATGTCCCTGGAACATCTTTGCTTCCTGCCCTGAACCCAGCTCATATTCCCTTATGAGGAAGATGCTGTTCACAAAGGTTTTCTTCTCTTTTTTTTTTTTTTAACCTGGGGAATTTGTGGGAATGCATCTGTCCATGACTTTGCCCAGACTGCACTCCACCACCTCCACAGCCACCATTTTTCTTGGTGGCTGCCATTTTCTCATCACTGCATGATGGATCAAAGAGTTAAAATTAACCCAATCAGGAGAGGGTATTTCTTTTTGTTTTCACTACAAACGTTTTAGTTGTTTCTTGAATTATTGTTTTGTGTTCTGTATTTTAGCACATATATATATATTTATTTATAATATACAGTAAACCCTCACTACTTTGTGGTTCAACTTTCACGGCTTCAATACATCATGGGGGAGTTTTCTGGGCCACATGCCCACCGGATGGTTGCGTGTGTTCTGTGCGTGCCTCTGCTGTGGGGGGCAGCGTTGGTGCTAGTAGGTGTCTCTGTCAGTTGAGAGCCACCTGGAGTTCACTTCTTTGTGAGAGTGTTGGAAAGATTAATAAAGTTGTGTAGAAGCTTTATACACACTATATCAAGCTCATCCCGGGGGTGTGGAGGCTCAGCAGCTGCCAACAGTATGCACTGTGCTGCCACGGCAGGGGGGACAGAAGCTGCTGTGGTGTGACACCTGCTGTCCTGCCACTCATGTCCTGCTGCTAGCCGCTGCCCACGCTGCATACGGTACAGGGCATGGCGGGGAAGGCATCCCTGCACTCGCCAGGGCTGAGGGGGCAGGATGGTGGGTGGAGCTGAATTTACATATGTATTTTCCACTACTTCACAGAATTCAGCTATTGCAGGATCTTTCTGGAACCGACCTCCTGCAATATCTGAGGGATTACTGTGTGTATATATATATATATTTACTGAAAGGGCTGTTATTCCCTTTTCTATATTTTGAGGCCGCTTGTTTTCACATTTAAATTGCGCAGTTGTCTTAAAACCAAGACACGTTTGATGTGCAGGGTGCATATCCCGCTCTGCATGCCATGCTGAACGCATGCTGAAAGCATGTAGTTATTATTCCCTTTCTGTAACTATTTTAGCAAACACTTTTTCCATGGAATAAGGGGTTAACAGGCATAGTGTAGTGCTGCCTGGCACGTGGTGCGAGGCCTTGTGAAACTCCCAATTCCATCAAAATTAGTGGGACTTATTCTGTTGATTTCACTTGAGCTTTAGATTAGATCTTTAATTTTCAACTAACTTGATTTTTTTGTTGTTTCAACCAGTTTGACTTTGCATTCTGTACTTAAACATTTTTTTTCTCCCAGTGCATAATTTTTTAAGTTCAGTGTAGAGCAGAGTTTTTAGGGGTCTTTTGGAGAAGGTAGACCAGGCAGAAGCTGATTCCAAATCTATTTGTAAATTCCAAATATTTCTTGATCTTGGAAAAAGAATTCTGTAATTTCCTTTGGATTTCCAGTCTTTTCTGGGCCTAAATATACCATGGTATGGAGGGTGTGGATGTTGTTTGGAAGACACTGTACTGAGTAGGGGAGGTGGGGGGGTTGTATGTAGATGTTGAACGGGAATATCAGTCAGGAGATTTGCATCAAATCCAGACATAGATTTGTTATTTTTTTTAACCATATCTCCTGCCTATAAAACTTTCCCATCTCTGCACATAACTGTAAATCAGTATTTAGATTACAGTAATGCCTCGCTGCATTGCGACTTCTCCATTGCGACCTTGCTGGTTTGTGAGAAATTTTTCTCGCGAATTTCCTCAGTGATTCACGGAGCTTCCTGGCCGATGCATGCGCAGTGCCTCTGCTTCACCGAGGGGCGGTGCCAGTGCTCCCTGTGAGGCAGGACTGGCCCCTAATCCTAACCCTCTGGCTCCCATGGCACCGTGTCCCAGTCCCTGCCCTGCTTCTGTGTGTCTCCGTGCCCTGTCTGTACAGTGGAAGGCTCATGCCATGGTATGGCCCGGGTGGCTGCTACGACCCAGGACAGCACCGCTACAAACCATGCTGTCCCCTGTTGCTCTAAGCCCAGCTGGGAGACTGACCCCTGCAGGGCACATTACTGTTTCCATGACTACAGGCGGGGAAGGAAATGCAGTCTGTGCTTGGGGGCTGCACACTCGGCACACCTGGTGATGACATAGCCCCAGGGAAAGTGGGTCTAGGCTGGCTGCGGTGGTGATGGGGCAAGCGTTGTGTGCTGGGACAGGGAAACACCAGGACGTGCCCACGCCACCGCTGCATCTGCTGTGCCAGAAGGAGACTTCTGTTCCCTCATGCCCTCCCACTGCTGCAGCAGGGGGAAGTGCTGTTCAGCTGGCTCCATACGACCAGCGCTGCCTCTCCCAGGAGTGGATGTTAAAGGGAAAGAAACTCCTACATCGACACCACCCCCCAACATAAGGGGCCCTGGGTGTCACAGTGTTGCAAAGTTAAGGTTTCCCAGGCTCCACGAGCGGTGACCACAGCCCCAGGACACCCCTTCCCCGCTGCAGAGGCAGTGCAAGCATGAGCGGTGGCAGCAGCCTGGTAGCAGCTGCAGAAGCAGCTGCTTGGCTGAAGAGAAGCCGAGGGATTCTCCAGGGGTCTCTCCAGGCAGAGAGGGCTCAGATACACTTCCCTTTGCTCCCCTGTGCTGGGAGAGCCCGTGGGGAGGAGCAGAAAACGCTCCCTATCGCTCTTGATTGGCTGGGGGTGGAGCAATGTGCATGGCCTGTATCTATATTAATGACTCCTGCGAATTGGACAGTTTGCGAGATCCCCAGGAGACCCATTCCTCACAAAAGGTGAGGTATTACTGTACTAACCCCTTATCTTTAACTATGACAATGCCATGAATTCAGGAAGCTAATGTCTGGGTGCTTATCTTGGTTTACAGCTACTAGTCAGTTTTCAGCACCCCTTGTTTGGTTAACAAGGTTGTTAGTAGGTATAACAAGATACCATCCAAGTTTGATGGTGTAAGTCAGACCAAACTTTCTTCTGCATTTCTTGTTCTTGCCTGCCCTGGAAATCTTTGCCACTTCTCAAGTTAGCGTGCAGTTTTAGAAGCTGTCTAAGGATAAAGTTCTGTCATTTTGGCAAAACTAGCATTCCCTAAAAAATGTTTAAGACATTGTCAAATATCATCTTAATTGAATTATAGAAACATATCTGATATGGCAAAATGGTTTTTGGCTAACTGCTTAGCCAAAATGGTTAGCTTGATGATGTCACCTTTATCGAACATTTTTCCTTGAAGTCCTTTAGTAAATTAAATTTGGAAACTTTAGTTTAACATCATCCTTTTAAAATCAATTTATCAATAAGACTAAGTTTCTACTTTACACTAAATCAAACCAGGAGAATAATTAGATAAAGATATTCTTTCCAAGCCCACTGTGAGACTTCATGCATTGCAAGGATGAGTTTCTTGTATCTTGGCCAGGATATTTCATTAATCTGTCAGAAAAGTTTTGTATAATCTGTTCATACTCAGCTGTGACATAGGAAACAACAGGAAAGCAGATACATATCAGAACAGGTTATGTCTTTTAATGATGAGTAAAGCATTTGAAATGAAGACAACAAACAGTGCAAATGGATTTCATGTTTGTCAGGCTTTGATGGCACAGGCATTGCCACAGCACCTCTCACAGTGACCTCTGGTCCTTAAGAGAGGCTGTTGTAAAGAGTTGTTTCACTTAATATGTGTCATATTTATAAAGGTCAAATATACAACATTCTATGACAATGAAAGGCTTGTTTTCTAAGCACATCTATTAAGCAAAGCAGATGTATGGCACAGTTTAACTAGAAATTCCAGTATTCCACCGTGTTTCCTTTCCTATGCTATAAGGGGGAAAAAACATCCTGAAATGAAAAAACTGTTTACAAAGAACAGTATTTGGGAGAATTCATTTATGTTGAATTCATTAAAATACCTTGGCCCTTCTTTTTTTTTTTTTTTTTAGTTTTTGTTTGTTGTTGGGATTTGTTGTTGTTGGGGGTTTTTTAGGTTTTTTATATTTCATTTAATTTAGGATCAGTAATTCTTTCTATTTACGGATAATTAATGGTATGGCTGTACCACCACCCAAGTATTGTCCCAAGGCGATGTTCTTGTCTGGGCTTGCAGGTTAAATTGCCTGCAACAGCAAATGCAGCACAGGCAGACCCTGCACTACATCACTGCTGAGCAAACCGTCCTGGGGCTGGGCTGGGAAGCGCCCCGTAAAAAAGCTGGGCTCAATGGTTTGGGAGCACTGTAGCCACATTCCTATGTCTGACTTTGCCCTCCTGTACACACCACACAGCGTAAGTGGAGAAAAGTGTGCAGTGTGATGTCAACATGGGGTGGGCAAAGAGCTCAGCTTGTAATAGGAGATAAGAGGCTGGGCAAGAAGCCCATTCCATTTGTAGTGTAGAACTGACTCAAAAAGAAGTACTTTGGATCAATTTATCAAATCAGACTAGTTTTCTCACAGTCCAATCCAGAAGGAAATTATGCGCTTGTTAGCCACAAAAGATACCAGTTCTGCAGAAGCTGTTTACTTTGTCAGAAATATTCTAATGGGAAGTTCCACGATAGGTTTTATATTTAAGCAATATTATTCAAGTGTTGTCTTTATCATGTATTAGTTTTTTAACACTAATTTTCATGTAACTTTAATAACACAAGGCAATAATAATAGTATCTACAAATTTGTTGGTTTTGTAATTATTAAAGGGAAACTGGCTGCAGGGAGATGAGCAGAACTGGGGGGGAGCAGACTAGTGACTTCTGTCATAACTCTTGACAAAATCTAAAATGACACATGATCTCCACAAATGATAGAAGGCGGCAAAGCCCACAGATGTTCCCAGTAGCAGTTACAAATCCAAAAGAAACGAAGCTCTTCTCTGTGCTCCTGCCTGTACAAATTGCCTGCAGGGTGTTTCAAGAGAGAGCTGGAATGTCTTTTTCAAACTGTTCACACTCTGCTGCCTGTGTTCAAGAGATGGGCTTTAAACAGACATGAAAAAAAAGGACATGCTCTGAATCAAGTTGAGATTTTATCCCATGGGGATGAAATACAGACAAGGTGAGCTTTGGAAAGTTAATTTTGGATCAGTCTATCTTAGAAGTGGTTGCTTTTCACTTCTTGAAACAGTAGGGGGAGGTTTAGCCGTCTATTCCAACTGCATTAGTGTTGGTAAAACTGACATGATGTCTATATTTTTACAGCAAAATAGTTTCTGAAATCAGTATTTTAAAAATACCGGAGAAGCTTATAGTTGTTTTTATTGACACAGAGAAGATCAAAGCAGACCAATGGGTAGGAATCAAAACTACAGCAAAAATACTAGATACATTTCGCCAGCTATGCCCAGATTTAAGGGGTAAACACAAAATGTTAAAGACAATAAGGCCCAGTGTGTCAGCTGTGGAAGCCAAGTCATTGGCATTATAACCACATGATTTTCCTGTAGCCTTAGAAGCTGTCCTATCATATATCAATAGTAATTCGGCCACAGCTGGGGTAGTAGGGAAGTGGGGTAGTAGGGAAGTTTGACAGAGCTCTGTCTTTACAAATTCACAGTTGTATTACCAACCTGCGTACTGCTGGAAGTACTCAGATGATGTACAGTCTTGAGTTACACTATAGTCTTGAACTATACATCCCCAGCCAGTAGACATTCCCAGTTGTGGGAAAGGACCAGCAGTGCTTCTGTTTGTGTTCAGTGTTGTTTGCCTGTTTTAAATTAAGAAGAGTCAGCTTAATGTAACTACAGCTAAAACAGTCACTTGATGACAGCCTCTGTTTAGTTTTGTGACATGTATGATGGCTGATGCATTAGCCAGTGCAGACTAAAAACCATCTGTGGATTAACAAAGATGCCAGAGACTTAATTGTGCATAAACCTTCAAGAGATGAAAAGCTAGAAGAATGCTTTATACAAACTAAAATGTTTGCTGAAGAGAAGATATGCAGGAAAATAACAGCTCATCCAAATCAGAAGTGTTGTAAATCCCAAGAGTGCCAACACAGCCACAGGAGGACAATAAGTTCCTAAATGTGGATACATCAAAGACACAAAACACGTAAAGGATAAGGAGAAAGAAAAGCTATTTATTCCATGTTTCCCTGGACAGAAGTGTTTAATTTTGCAGCATGATGAATTCGGTATTGAGTTTTGAAAGGCCCATGAAAATCGGGTGGCCCAGAACAGTGCACCAACAGAGCAGGCTGCATGGTTCAGGCAGTGCTGGCTATGTGTGGCACATCCTCCTCCTCTTAACTCTAGCTATACAAACCGTACTGTGGCAATTTAGGGTTTCAGTGGCAATGTAGGGTTTTGCTGCATTACCTGACAGTGAAAGAGCAGAGCAGTCTTTTTAAGGATCCTTAGGAGAATGATGATGGCAGTAAATCATAGTTACAATTAAAGCTTTATTTTTGTAGCAGGGTATTATGATTAGTGTAGCACAGAATTTATTATTAGAATGGCACAGGATTTCAACAAGCAGAATCAAGGCAGTACAATCTATAAGTTATATAGTACAGGATATATAGTTCATGATTTCTGATCACCTGGGCTCTCAGCAGATGGGGTCAAATCTCAATATATTGTTTGTTTTATCAGTATACAATAATAATTTAGACACAAAAATCCTATAAAATAATACAATTCACTCCTTTAATCCTTGGAAGTTGGAGAGGACAGGAGGGTGTCCCTGGCCAGCAGCAGCTGCGGTGCCAAGTTCCCCACTTAGGACTCATACCTGCTTGATTTTACAGTCAGTGCTCAGGGTGCTGTTAAACGTCCCTATTCTGTGATAGGGTCATCACCACTGCCTGGTGGGCTGGATGCTTGGGACCTTCAAGGTGGCAAGGAAGGAAGTAATTGAGCTGGCGCCCAGGAGTCTTGATAGTGAGGGGAAGACGAAATCTGTTTGGTTTGTCTACTTGCTTCTCAGGACCTTCAGGGCCTGATAATGAGGAAGGAATGAATACATGACCTGCTCAGTCCCACAGAGTGGCTGCTTGCCTTACAAAGTGGCATTAGTGACCCTAACCCCATGAGCGGGGCTGGGAGCATGGGATACTAGTCACGTCACTTCTGCAGGACACCTGGAGAAGTATTTCCTCTTAGCATCTGTGCAAACAAATTACTTTCCTGTCCACAAAATTGGTGGTGCTGCTGCTTCACTAAATCACCTAAAAGACCATTCTGTACCTTTAATCTGATCTTGTGCTGGTGTTACCTTTATTGATGCCCAATGTACACTGTATCAGTGAGGCATAATCTGTCTCATTAAATAGTTATGATTTTGACCTATTTTCGCATACAGTTTTTATACATTACATATTTTGTAATCACATGCTGCTCATAGAACTAATGTGTTCACATTTTCTAAGCACTGCTGGAAATAAATCTTCTTACTTCTTTCAGCAAGTTTATTTCAGATCGGGAAAGCAGAAGAAGTCTCACAAACAGCCACCTGGAGAAAAAGAAATGCGACGAATATGTAAGTCTGTCAAAATAAACTGCATATTGTGTATATGAAGGGCCTTTAGACATCATCTTCAAAAGTGCTGACCACACACAATTATAACTGAATTCACAGTATCACAGTATTAGCAAGGTTGGAAGAGACCTTGGAGATCATCAAGTCCAACCTGTAACCCAACACCAACCCATTGTCTAAACCATGGCACTAATTGCCTCATCCAATTCAAGTTCCAGTAGGAACTATCTTGCATCAACACTTAAATAAAACCCAGATCAAAACTCCCAAGCATTTTGGTTGGGTTGAGACAAGGAAATCTCTCTGGCCTGTGTTGCGCAGGAAGTTGTGATGGTTCCTTATGGCTTTATTATATATAAATTACGTGCCTAAGACGTTTCATAGAAAAGCCGTTGCTGACACATCTGTCTTTACTTCTCCAGATCCCAGGAGCTACTTCACTTGGGATGTCCGTCTTCAACCTTAGCAATGCAATCATGGGCAGTGGGATTTTGGGTCTTGCTTTTGCCTTGGCCAACACAGGAATTCTCCTTTTCCTGTAAGTATTCATGTGGTGAATACCTGAGCACTGTGGAGTTTCACTGTGTTTAAAGAATGTGCACTGCCAGGAATTGGAGGGATTTATAGTTCATCTGTAATCAAGTACAGCATTCAAGCCTGAAAATATTAGCTACAAGTTTCAGACTATTTTTTCAGTCAGATATTTTTGGGGAAAAAGGCACTACTTGTAATGCTGGGGAAAATTAGGTCCATGTTATTTACTACAGACATAGACATGAATTGGAAATACTCAGTAGTAACAGCTGCAGTGGGCTAGTACCTAGTTCTTACTTGTGCCACGGGCTCTCCAGAGCCCTCTTCAAAGTATGATGCAATAAACACTTTTTAAAAAGACTAAGAATATTTATATTCCTTTCTATATTACATATAGTACTTTCATCTTCCACAGTTTGTGCAATTTCTTATGTGAGGGTACTTGAGAGCCAACATAAATATAGCCAAGATTTTGGTCTAGAAAAGACTTGAGGTAGAATACTTAACTCCAGCAAAAAAGAGGCTTTTTATAAAGGAGAATTTAGAAGTTTAAAAATGAAACAGTGCCACTGAATGACTAAGACACTGTTATTCAGCATCTCAGTATGAGATATTTAATTGTGAAAACTGATTGTAAAGAAATCAGTTGGGAATTGGGTGTAGATTTCAATAGTAAACGTTCATTGAGGGAAAAAGTCAAATAATTTACAATATTTGAGAACCATTCAACATGGTTATGTAGTTTACAGATTGCTCTAAAGATATGTTAGTTCTTGAATGTCAAAGCTAAAAATACAGAACTTTTGTCATTTCTTGGTATATAATATGAGCCCTGTATAAAGTGGCGTAGATGGCCAAAGTCGTATGTATAGCCATCTGCTCTGGAGTTTTGTGCCAGGATAGCTAGATCCATGCTGCTAGCTTACAATTTGCTGTGGTTGAGTAAAATGTAGGAATAATCCAAGGCGTTAATCCATTAAGAATGTGCAAAGTCTCACTCTTGTCACTAAATTGGGGTCAGTAAAAAAGGGTAAAGTATCTGGACTGTAATTTCCATCTTCCTTTAGCAAAGTGACTGAGTGAGGCTGAGCTAGCCGCAGCAGTGGTGGGGCAAGCTCTTTGTGCTGGGACGGGGCAGCGGCGGGACGTGCCCACGCTGCCGCCACAGCTGCTGCACCAGGAGGAGGCTTCTCTTCCCCTGCTGCAGCAGGGGGAAGTGGTGTTCTGCTGGGTCCATACAGCCAGTGCTGCTGCTCCCACACTAGGGACTGGCAGATATATGTATTGTAGCCGCTTCAGTTAAAGGGAAAGCAACTCCGACACCAACGACACCCCCTGCCATAAGGGACCCCGGATGTTGCAGTGGTGCGAAGTTAAGGTTTCCCAGGCTCCAAGAGCACCGACCAGAGCCTGGGGACACCCCTTCCCCGCCGTGGCCCTGGAGCTTCCCTACCACGGCCATGGTGCAAGCATGCACAGTGGCAGCAGCCCAGCAGTGTCTGCGGAAGCAATAGTGTGGCCGAAGAGAAGCCCAGGGATTCTCCAGAGGTCTCCTCACTCAGAGAGGACTCAGAAACGGTTCCCTTTGCTCTCCTGTGCTGTGGGAGCCCTAGGGAGGAGTGGAAAACACTCCCCAGCACTCTGGAGTGACAGGAGGTGGAGCGATGGATGTGGCCTGTATGCATATTAATGACTCGCAACTGTTTGCAAATTAGACAGTTCGCGAGACCCCCTGGGAGACCTATTCATCACAAATTTGGAGGTATCGCTGTACTTCTTTTCAGCCTTGTTACCTCTTTTGTGATACAGTCATACTTCTGTTTTTCTAGGTTTTAGGTCTCCCTGGGGTCCCACGAACGGAGCAAAGGGAACCATTTCTGAGCTCTCTCTGCCTGGGGAGACCCCGGAGAATCCCATGGCTTCTCTTTGGCCACACTGCTGCATTCACTGCCACTGCCACTGGGCCGCTGCCACCATGCATGCTTGCACCACCACTGTGGTGGGGAAGCTTGTCCCGGGGCCACAGCGGGGAAGGGGGTTAGCAGGTGTCCCCAGGCTCGGGTCGGCGTGGGTCCATGCTGCCAGTGCTGTTGGAGCTTGGGAAACCTTAACTTTGCAACACTGTAACACCCCGGGGCCTCTTATGATGGCGAGGGGCATCGGTGTTGGAGGTTTTTTCCCTTTGACTGTGGTGGCTATGATATATCTGCCAGTCCCAAGTGTGGGAGTGGCAGCAGTGGCCGTATGGACCCAGCAGAACGTGTCCTCCCCCTGCCACAGCAGGGGAGGGTATGGGGGAACAGAAGCCTTCTCCTGGTGCAGCGGTGGCGGCTGCGTGGACATGTCCCGCCACTGCCCTGTCGCAACACAAAGCGCTTGCCCCGCCACCGCCATGACCAGCCCAGCCCCACTTTTGTGGGGCACTTTCCCTGGGGCTTCGTCATCACTAGGTGCACCGGGCACACAGCCCCCAGGCACGCTCCGCACTTGCCACTTGGCTTCCGCTGCTATTGGTATCACCTGTATCTGTATCTGTGTAAACAGTAACACACGCACACAGGCAGTCCCTGCTCACAGTTCGCAGGCACTCCCCAAAAAGGCGCAGTTAGAGATGAGCCAGGCGACCTAGGAATGGTAGGAGCAGTTGTTGCTATTGTGGTTTCATCCTGGAGAGCCAGAACCAAAAGTGATGGATCATGTTGCAGAGAGAAATGGGCCAGCCGTGCACAAGGCTCTATTTATCCCAGCACTGCACGTGATCTGAAAAACCCTGCTGAGGCGGAGGAGTTTGTTAGATGAGCTATAGTATGAGACTATAACTGAAGTTTCACATTGCTTCCTGCAGTCAGTTCTGCTAGTTTTGGTTGGAAGAAGTCACAAAGCTGCAGCCTAACTCCTCCAGAGGTTTAGGGCATGCTAGTTGCCTCCTCTGAGAGGCTGTATGGTAGCAAGCCCTGTGCTTTTTTGTCCTCTGCACCCAATACCTTATGAGCGTTCAGAACTGCTCTGTGAAATAATTTGGGTGACTGCACGAGCCTCACAGCTCTTCTAGCCACAAAGTGAAGCCTGGGACTCCATGGCAGACTGGGGACAGGATGGGTTTCAGCTGACCTGGTAAATATTGTATCTGGTAGAAAACAGCAGTGGCATCACAGGAAGTTTGTTCTTCCCAACACTATCAGTCCCCTGGGCTAAATTGTTTATTCTTTTGCAGGGGGGTGACTTGTGCATCTGCTGTTTGCTTGCCCTTCTTTTAAAGCGGGCAAAATAAAAAGTAGAGGAGTGCTTTTGGGACTGCAGCATAGTCTCCCGTGTTTCTGTTTTGAGTTTGTGCAGAGTGAGTGGCATGGACATTTTCATTCTTTTCCAAGGGGTGGTTCTGGCATGAATATTCCTGTCCATACCACAGTCCTACTACAAACAAGTTTTTCATACAGTGCTAATGAAAATGCCAAGTGTCTGTAGGAACCCTATGGGGAGCTAAGGACAACCGATCAGATAAATACCTGGCTGCTTTGGAGTGTTATTTTTACTGCTGCAAAGGCTCTGTGAGCTCAGTGCCTGAAAAACAGGAGCTGTTAATATTGGGACAGACTGGATGCTGGCATGCAGAGCTGGAGCCATTTGGATCTGGGAGTGAGTCAGCCCCAGCAGCCAAACGCTGGGGCTGAGCACTATGTCTGCAGACAGATGGGTGGAACAGCTCAGCAGGGAACACGGGCAGGAGCAGGGCTTAGCAAATGTGTAGAAAATGGAGCAGAGTGACCTCAGCCAGTACAATCTCCTTTCCCTTCCCCACCTTCTCCAGGAGAAACACCTTCGGGGCTGTACAAAGAGTGTGTTGCTATTGTCAACCATCATTCTTTGTTAGCAAAAGGACAGTTCTTCCTATTACCCCTTTTATGTTTCTCCCTGCTCCTCTTGCCCCAAGAAACTTGTGGGTCATTATTTGGTGCTAAAGTATTTCCAGTCTAAACTCATAAAATAATGAGGAGAGGAGGCTTCTTATGCTGTTCTTTTTGTGTATACATATGAAAAAGATGTGTTGCTGCCTATCTGTGGCAGCAGCTTGTTTTCTGGTTTAGTCTTGTTTTTCTCAGTGTCTGGAGCGTAGTTGTCATAATAAAGAGAGGAATTGCCAACAGATTCTCTGAATGCCCTTCACACACATCATGAAAACGTCATCAAAACATCAGCAGGTCTTTGTGTGTCCAAGTGTTGGAGGGGAAGGCACACATGGTGCTTGACTTAAAGACATTGAGCAATGAGAAAATGTGCTTTTATGCACTCAGCCCAAGGTACTGACTAATTATCATTTGTGCCAGCAAGTTCCCTACACAAACAGTTTGGTCATTACTTCATGCAATTCTTCTATGTGAAGTTAAATATTGGATCATGTGAGACAAGGACTGACATCAGTGAAGGAACATGAGTCCCCATCTGGACAAAGTATAAGCCTTTGGTTGCTGTCTTTATTCCCGAGGGTGATGAGCAGATGACCCTTAATTTCATACCTCTTCCCCCTCCTTGGGCACTGTCAGGCACACAAAAAGCAGTTTGGGCACCCCTTTGGTAACATGAAATGTGTCCTGGGAGAAGATGCTCCCATTTGTTATGAAGGTCCTTAAATACAGGACTTTCCTTGAAACATTTATTCTGCTTCCAGAATAAATGCTGTAGAGTTGCTGTTGAGTGACATACCTGGCTCATCTGTGCTCTGATTAAATCTTCATTCCTATCTGATAAGACATCTTTATTCATACTTTTTTCAGCATGGGGAGGTGTAACTCAGCTGCAGTCTACAGCTCTGCTAAGTTTTACTTGGTTGAATCCCAATACATGTAGGATTTTCTACCTCCATGGTGGAACTGCAAACAGCATGTGAGTCACATGTATTTTACGATTTTTTGATTTGTCAGAAGAAAAAAAAAATGTCAGAGTCAATAGGAATATGACCTTACGTGAAATATTGCAATGTTAGACCTTATCTATTATGGTAAACTTTATTTTCTATTCTTTTGTAGGGTACTCCTGGTTTCAGTCACACTGCTGTCTATTTATTCAATACATCTCCTGTTGGTGTGTTCAAAGGAAACAGGTAATTTGAGATGTTACAACATTTCAGTAGAATTGTAAAATCCAAGAGGTGAAAAGTATTCAGTGAGGATAGGTGCTTTGCGTAAGGTGGAGTTTCTATCACTTTGCTGACACAATAGGAAGGCCTGACACATTTTGGGTCAAAAGCCCAGAACTAGCAAGAATTTATGGCATGACAATGGAGAACAGCATGACCATAAAGAAAAAAACCTGTGACAAAGAATGAATTCTGCTGCCTGGAAATGTTGTCTTCAGTGAGCTAGATGGAACAGCTCATATAGTTTCTTTGCAAATTGCAAATGAAATGTAATGAATCTTTTACTATGGTGAAGCTTGCCTGGAAATACATTTTGTCCTTAATGGCTAGTGTGAAATTCCTGATAACCTTTGTGGTATAGTAGGAGTTTTCCTAGAATAAAATCACAGGAAACAAGCCCTATGAGGAGCGACTGCGGGAGCTGGGGTTGTTCAGCCTGGAGAAGAGGTGACTCAGGGGTGACCTCATTGCAGTCTACAACTACCTGAAGGGAGGTTGTAGTCAGGTGGGCGTAAATCTCTTCTCTCAGGCTGCCAGAACAAGAGGATATGACCTCGAGCTACGCCAGGGGAGTTTTAGACTGGATGTTAGGAAGAGCTTTTTCACAGAGTGATCTCTCATTGGAATGGTCTGCCCAGGGAGGTGGTGGAGTCGCCATGCCTGAAGGTGTTTAAGAAAAGACTAGATGAGGAACTCCGTGACATGGTCTAGAGGATGGGAGGTTCGGATGGATGGAGCGTGGTGCCCCCATGGTTCCATGGTTGTGGGTTTGATCCCTGGACGGGCATTCGCTTGGGAGTTGGACTAGATGATCCTTGGAGTCCCTTCCAACTCGGAATAACCTGTGAACCTGTGAAACAGTTCCTTCACAGAATGGGCACACTATCTAAACACAGAAATTAGAAGTTACCTGCAGTATTAAATGTCACTGTGCTCTGAAGCCCAAGAGTCTCTTCCCTTGTTAACTGAAGACATATTTTTAAAAGTTTCTGTGCACAAGAACACTATAATATTTAAATATTCAATTAGAACACAAACAAAAATACAGTGAACCCTCAAATTTTGCAGGGTTTAAGTCCCACAAAGCCCATGTTCCATGAAGACAGGCAGCTCATGAATATGCCAAAAAGTTCTGTCTGTCATTCCACCCGGGAGCGGTGTGGGTGCGGTGGTGCTGCTCCGTTTGCATCATATAAGGGGCAGGGGAAGTGCTGCCACCTCCCTGGAACTGGAAGCAGCATGGGCACAGTGGCACTGCTCAATTTGCAGTGCCTACCATGCAGGGGAAGCTGTGCTGCTCCTCCTGGAACTGGGAAGGCTCTCTCCCTCCTGCAGGCGGCCTGAGACCGCTGCAGGACCATGAGGGATCATGCCAAGCTGCACTCCACTGCGGGGAGCAAGCCCCTGAGAGTGGCGCCAGGATGCAGCGGTGGTGTGAAGCACTGATACAGCTGAGCTGGGGTCAATGCCACCTCTGTGAGTGGCACTGGGCCGCAGCGGCACCGCGCCCTGTCCCAGTGAGCCAGGCTCCCAGTGGAGTGGGTTAGGGCACTTGGAGTGTTCTGGGTGGGAGTGTGGCTTTAAGCCCACACCCCCCCCGGTGATGTCGACACCCTGTGTATAAAGCATATACTCCTAAAGGAGGGACTCTGGCCTACCCCCAGGTGAGGTGCCCCACAGGGCACGGCAGTCCTGACCCAGGCCAGTCCTGCCCTGCCAGGTGGCAGGGACACTCTGGGCATGCGCAGAGGGGGAAACACCGTGAATAATGAAGGCATCTTTGGGGGGAAAAACCCCACGATATATTGAACCAGTGAGAGAAGAACTGCGAAGTACTGAGAGTTTAGAGAGAAAACCAAACAACGAGATGAATTTTAAAACTCATCTGCCCAATGTAATGTGCAGTATTTCTCTTGCTGTTCTCGTGTATCTCATGATCTTCACAATGTCTAGTCTTCTTCTCAGCCAAATTCACAGCCAAGGAAAAAAACCCTCATTTAACAGAAACACAAACCACTTAATAGAGGAGTTTCTCAAGCTTGACAGATATTTTAAAAGAAATCTTAATTATAATTTATACCTCGCCCTGCTTTTACCAAAAACGTACCACTCTGAGAATTCACAAGTTAAGGCTTTATCATTAGAAGTTGTAAATGTTCCTGTAAAACAGTAGCTGTCCTCATGTGGATCATACAGTGAAAGCAAGTGGAATTGTAGAATGTCAGTACTGTGTCTGCAGTGGCCAGGCTGCCAGTGCTGACTCGTGGGTACTGCTGTACTGGGTTTTGTCTGGAGAGGGGACAAACATAAAATGCTAGGATGAGGGTATATAGGGGTATAACATACAGGGGTATAGACAGACTCATTAAAGGGGTGTAATAGTCTCATTAAGAGCTTCCTTTTCAAAAGTGACTGGTAGCCAATGATAGCATTTAGAGAAGTCAAGAAAACATTCCTCTGTATTTTCAGCCCTAGAAATTGCAAGTGAACTCCCTATCTACTTACACAGGGCAATTTTGGCTGCACAGGTGGTTGGTTTGCTGAAAAGGAGTCCTAAGCATTTTGACTAAACAGCTTTCAATGGTGCATTTGTTACATTTCTCTTTTTTTTCTCATGCAGGCTGCATGGTGTATGAAAAGCTTGGTGAGCAGGTCTTTGGTACCCCAGGGAAAATGCTTGTTTTTGGCTCTACATCTCTTCAGAATGTTGGAGGTAAAGGAAATGACGAATATTGGAAAATAAAGCCCAGGAACATCTCAATAATGTTACAGCTGCCAACCAGTGAGGTTCCTCCTTCTCTCCATGACATCTTGGAATCTTCATGCTCTTCAGTATAGCAGTGGCTAATACTTTGTATGCAGCCCTTTAAAAATGCTGTATTACTGAATGATCAGTAATTTTACAGTCAGTCATAGTTTGGGGTTTTCTATCATCAGACATGGCTGTGGGAGGAGGTTCAGGATGCTTATCTATACTTGTTCCACAAAATACTTTATTATATACATTTTCTAAACTGACCTTCTTCTTACTCCAGCAATGTTGAGCTATCTCTTCATAGTCAAAAATGAGCTGCCTTCTGCCATAAAGTTTCTAATGGGAAAAGAAGAAGCATTTTCGTAAGTTGAATTAATTTTGGTGCTTAGACTGTAAATTTTAAGACTGTGTAGTTAAGTTTAAGTATATGTTTAAAAAAGCTCTTAAGTACTGGATACCCTTTAGGTTTGTCAAAGTAGATTTTCACAGGAGTCTCTCAGGGCATTAATAAACGCCAAGACAATTTTGGGAAGGAAAAGAGGATGCATAGGAAATAAAAGTTAGCTAGCTGCTCTCTACACACTAGATTTTCACGAAGAATTGTGATTTATACAAAACTCTTATCATAGAATCCAATATTTTAGTGTTAGGCAACACTTGAAAATATTGGGAACAATGCAAGTTAAAGATATTATGTCTTTCCCTGCATTCTCAGTTTCTTACAAGATTTTTCCCCTGAAACACTGTTTGTAGGGTGAAATTCTTTGATATTAGCAAATGACAACTGCCGAATATTATACTTAGATTTCTGCCTCTTGTCAGCCCTTGAAATTTATTAGCTTCTTTAACAGAGGGGTGACATTTTTTTTATAGTGCTAAATATCCCTCACACTAGGTTCTATGGTGTGCTGTAGTGCACGAGGAAGTGGTAGAGATTCCACACCTCATGCTTTCCTACTAAACTGGATGAAGCAATGGAAATAGGTCATACAGAACATCTCTAACATTGTCCTTTCTCCTCTTTCTTGCTTTCCAGCAGGATTAAAAGCACTTTGCAAGAAGAGATATAGACTTGGACAGGCTAGTGCATGCCAGCTCACAGGAGCCTGTTTTGCCACTCCAGTCACATGACTGGGTGGTTTGGCAAATGAATTGTGGTGGCCACCCCCTGCCCCCCTGTGCTGTATGTATGGCCCTTTGCACAACCTTCCGTTGTCCTGGCAATATCAGTTACAGAGGTGATTGTTCTGCCTCTCAGTCCCACTCACTGATTTCAGCTGTAGGGTGTTGATTTGTATAGTGACTCTGAAAATCTGTCATTCCTGAGTCAGAGCAGTGCCATGTTTTAAAGGCTGAATGAGCCTGCAAAGTTGAGATGTAGGAGCTTGTAAGATAAGAGGACCAAAGATAATTCTGTAAGTACAGCTGTAAAAGAGGATGACTGAATGTGGGGAAAATGAGAGAGTGTTTAAGGTCTGCTCATGGTATGTTATTTTTTAATGTTTTATACAGGGAATGGTATGTGGATGGACGGATTCTTGTTGTCGTAGTGACGTTTGGTATAATCCTCCCTTTGTGTCTCCTTAAGAACTTAGGTAAGATGAAAAGGTTATTCTGGGACTAAAATAACAAGGATATCCTGCCACTGATGGCGACACTGACAAGAAATAAGTTACTTTTCTATCAGTATCAAAATATTTAGTGGTGAGGTTAGTTGGAGCTATTGGACTTTGAAGAAAGATGTGTACAGAGAAATACATTTTCAAATGTGTTTGAATCCACAGAGATGGCAGTAGGTACACAATGTTTTTTTCTAAAATTGTGTAACAACATTTGGCACCAAAGTCCAGTTAGGATCTTCCATTTGAGAAAATAACTCAAACTCAGCTGATGTGACTTGTATCAGGGAATCTGAGTTCCAGTTGCACTCTTTCATGTTTTTATTCAATTATCACAGCCTCTTTCAAAAGTGAAATTAATTAAACTGATGTAGAGGTGACTCTGAGGAAGTCAGATAGATCAGAGCAAGGCTCAGACCTGTCCAAAGCTAGGAGACTTGTGGTGTAGGAGATTCCAAGCATGGAAGACTTCCACACCAATAGGGCATGCTTTTGTTCTGTCCAGAAGCTCACAACACATATTAAATGTATAATACATTTGAACTTTTTATGAAGAGGCAAGAAGAAGTAAAAACCAAGATAAGCCTAATAAAATGATTTTGTATGAGATTTCCTTGTAATTTCTTTCAGGGTATCTTGGCTATACCAGTGGATTTTCATTAAGCTGCATGGTATTTTTCCTGGTAGTGGTAAGTTCAGCTTGCTTTCTTTGTTGGATGAGTGTCGTGGTTTGACCCTGGCTGGATGCCGGAGACTCACCCATAACCTCTCCTGGAGTTAAAAACTGGAAAAATAAAACTGGTCACAGGCAAAAGCAAGGCAAACTACAAGTAGAAATATAAAGGAGTTATTTATTAACTAACAAGATCAGAGCTTATGTGAGAAGCATCATTTAAAAGGCAACCCTTTCCCCCCACCCCTCCTTCTCTTACAACAGATTTCATATTCCCTTTTTTCACCAGGAGACAAAAGGGGAACAGGGATAGGGGTTAAAACCAGGCTTGTTGGTATTTCTGACCAGATCCAGGGTAGGAACCATCTATCTGCCCTTCCATGAAGTTCTCTCTCAATCTCTCTCTCTCTCTCTCTCTCTGAAAAGTCTTTCATGACCCTTTCTCAAGTGAAATCTTAACCCAGGGATGACAGCTCTTCCATTCTCTGTTGTCCGAGAGTCATAGCACAGGATGCAGTGTTTTAAGTGCTATTCTGCTGCTTCATATATGAGCCCATCCCAAAGTACGTAGTTCAGATCCTACCACAATGCAATTCTGCCACAAACGTCTGTCCAAAGGATCTCTGCCAAGCTCTCAGCTCCAACGGCCAAGTGCTTCTGGGCTCCCCAAACATCCACAGCTTTTGCAGCATAATTCTCCATCTTCAGTCGTGGCTTCAGTGGATTCTGCATCGCTGGTTCCTTCCCTCTATTCCATAGGCTTACACCATGGTCCGTCCATTCCACGAGCAGCAGCCGGATGCCTGGAAGAACATTCCTACCCCTTCTCTAGTAGGCCTGGGGGGCCTTCATACCTTTCAGCCTCTCCACATGGGTTCTGTTCTGACACACTACATCTTACTACTGAGTTTTTTTTCTTCTCTCCCAAATATGATTATTCACAGAGGCATCCCTATCTCTATAACTTTGAATGCCATGGCAGGGACTGAGGCCCAGGCCAAAGCTGAGCTGTTAACCCCCTTGCTGCCAGAGCAGCAAAAAACCTAAACCAGGACAATGAGTCACATAGAATCACAGAACCATTAAGGTTGGAAAAGACCTTTAAGACTATCAAGTCAAACTGTCAGCCTAGGACCACAACAAGTTCATGACTAAACAATGTCCTCAAGTAAAATATCCACACATTTTTTAACACTTCCAGGGATGATGACTCCACCAGTTCCCTGGGCAATCTGTTCCAATGCTTTACAACCCCTTGCATGAAAAAGATTCCCCTAATATCCAATCTAAACCTCCCCTGGTGCAACTTGGGGCTATTTCCTCTCATCACTTGTAACTTGGCAGAACAGACTGACACCCACCTTACTACAAACTCCTTTCAGGTTGTTGTACAGAGTGATAGGCTCCTCTGAGCCTCATTTTCTCCAGGCTGAAGAACTGCAGTTGCTTCTTAGCAGCTTCTCATATGACTTACTCTCTAGACCCTTCACCAGCTCTGTTGCCCTTCTCTGGACACACTCCAGCAGCTCAATATCCTCCTTGTAGCAAGGGGCCCAGAACTGGACACAGTACTCAAGGTGTGGCCTAACCAGTGCTGACTACAGGGGAATGATCACTTCTCTAGTTCTACTGGCCAGACTATTTCTGATACAAATTTCACTGACTTTTTCATTTTAATTTGCTTTTTATTATTATTTTAGCAATTAGCTATCTTCTACTTTTATTCCAGGTTATTTACAAGAAGTTTCAAATTCCCTGTGATGGACCAGAGCTAAATGCAACATCATCTATTCTATCAAATAGCTCAACACATGAACATATGTGTAAGCCAAAGTATGTTACCTTTAATTCCAAGGTATGTTCCTTTTTATCATACTTATTTTTAATTCATATAATATGTGCACCTACACCCTGTGTTCTTGATCTAATCAGCACCACATAGGATCTGATGCTCCATGCTTCCATTTGTGATCCAATGGTGAATGCACAATGGGTCTCCTTGCCCAGTCTTACGGAGATGCCATGGTGAATGTACGTCCTTGCAGTCTTATCCTGCCCCAGTAGTAGATGTGCTAAGGCTAGGAGCCTGAGCTACAACTGGACAACAAATGCTTTCTTCAGGAGATTTCTCCTTTCCACTGCTTCTTACTATCCATGCTACAGCTGTGCCTTTAGACTTTGGTTTAGCAGAGGCTGAGTAAATGACACCTGCATCCAAAGTCCAGAAGTAATCTCTATCCTTCTGCACAAAACCCACTTCTTCATTACAGGCTATATGCTTCTGTAGCCATGGGGTGAACTGGCTTGCAAAAAAGGATACAGTTGAAAGTTAATCTAGCAAAAAATCAGTTGCCTTTCAGCTGGATGAATCCCTGTCATTATAAGGCTGCAGAAGTTGGTCTAAGAAAGTGTGAGAGCAGCTGGCTGTAGCTATAGGAGCAGGATGGCTTCTGTCAGCTGTGCTGGGATGCAGTGCTCCCAGTGAAACAGCCCCTTATCCAGCAGGATGTCAGCCTCACAGCCTCCCAGTTGCATTCACAGAGAATGCACATATATAGCAGAGACATGCAAAATTTTTTTTTTTATTCAATCTACCAGCTCCAGTTGAAGAAGCCAATCCAAGCACTTTTCTTTCATCACCCCAGGTCCAGTGTGAAGCACAAGAATTAGTTAACTTGGTGTGCAACAGCAGCTTAGATGTAGGTGTATTTCAGATAGCACTGAAGAGCAGTCTTCTTCAGTGAGTGTCAGCATTTGCCTCAGTCAATGGACGATCAGTCTCTTTGAATTGCATGCACTGGATCTGAACTCCAGAGGTTTGCCCTCAGGGCCAAAAGTTTGCCAATCATTTTAGCAACTTTGGTGTATGACAAGAGACAGGACAGTAGGGGCCCAGAACTGGACACAGTAGGTTGTCAGAGACCTCTGAAGGTCACCTGGTCCAACTCCCATGCTGAAGCAGGGCCACCCAGTACTATGTCCATGCAACCTCTGGATATCTCTACAGATGGACACACCACAGCAGTACTGTGCTGTGAGTGAGGGAGAGGAGGTGGCAAAGGCCTGGGCAAGAAAGGACCACTGGGGAACAGCCAGTGGATTTACTGAATCTGTCAGGCCTGAGGACGGCTTCTGTGGGAAGACAATGCCTGTGACCAGGACGAGCAGATCTCAGAGGAAAGGACAGAGCTGCATGTAGGGATGGACTCATTTTGTCCTTGCAGAAGCACTTATTTTTCATGTGACCTCTGCTTGTATCTATTCCTTCATGGAGAATGGGAGTGCCTGGGCACTGAGGTCATTTGTGAAATTTGGCTGATGACTGAAACCCACTCAAGTTCTTGGTGGAGAAGGGGGTGAGGTCCCCCTCAGAGGCTTCCTGTGCTTCCTGGTGACATAATGATCTCTTTCCTCAAAGAAAAGCATACTCCCTCCACAGCCGTCTTAGTCCTTTTGTTGGCCTGGGAAATTCAGGGTTTCAGTCTGGTACCTTGAAATATCCATTTCTTTGTAAGTTTTGCATTCCTGTTCTCTTTTCTTACAGTCTGGATACGGGCTTCATCTTCAGGACTTCAGCCTTAGCACCATGGGTGCGCACCCGTCTTCATGACAAGGCAGGGTAGTGTAGCGGTGACCCGCCATACGTCCCTTTTACGCGTGACACTGTGCTAGTAATTGTGGCAGTAGCTGGGCAGGAAAACCCATCCCAGGGAGCAAAACCAGAAGCACTGTGGCATCCAGAGCTGTGCTCTGTGAGCACAGTCAGGGTTGCACTTGCGCCACCCATGTGAAGACTTTGTCCTTGGGTTGAAAGCGCACTGCTTTCCATATTTCATTAAATACGTGCTAATTGACAGGTCTCCTGCCTTCTCAGAAGGGCTCTCAATGTTCATTTGAAGAGCTCAGCAAGCTGGGAGCTGAGGTAGTTGAACATGGAACATTTCTTCACATGACTGGGGGAAATAGTTCTTCTTAACTCCTTTTCTGAAATTCTCTCTGAACAGACCGTGTACGCTTTGCCCACCATTGCTTTTGCTTTTGTGTGCCACCCATCTGTCCTCCCGATTTACAGCGAACTTAAAGAGTAAGCCTTTCTCTTTTTTTTAACAGTTAATTGTTTTGAACCATTTTACAGGGGAAATATTAGCACAGAGGTGTTGTGAGTCATTCATGCCACTCAGAGATGTGCTTTAACAACATCCAACAAGCCAATGAGTGTGGCTGTCAGCTGTCAGTATTTCTCTCAGGCATGCTGTGCTGCTGGGGTGGGGATGAGGGAATTGGAGAATAATGCAATACTTGGGAGTTTTCTCTGGAAGTACACAGCAACCTCAGGAGAGCCAAGTTGTGCTGGTCATTATTTGGCATAGGAGAGGCATTTGTTCCAGTGCAACAAAAAATCTGTTGTAGTAATAGGAAAATAAAAATATTTTGGCCTTACTGATATTAAAAGACCTTTCCTGCTACTTCTATCTATTGATACCTCTGTCTGGGAAAGGCTGTGGGAAGCTAGAGACCAGTCCTGCTGTAACATCACTGGCAGCCCCAGGTAGCTACAATAGGGTCCTGAGCCATAGCGGAAGCCTCAGGGAAGATGTCAGGGTCTGTCAGACCCATGAGTGCCCTCAAGTCTCAGCCACTTGCTGGGTGCTTTAAATTTCAAGAGACTTTAGCAGGTTCCCAGGTGTCTATTTAAGGCATCCCTTGTGTGGATTTAAAAATCTAAGTTTAGGTACTGGAGTGTAAATATTTCAGAACAAATACCTAAAGATAAAATGTTCACACTTAGCCTATTTTACAGGTCTGCATACATACAGTGTTTTCTACCCATTGGGACACAAATGTTTCTCTGCAGACATTCAGAATGTTTTTGAATTTTTTTCTCTTGGTGTAATTTTATGCTTCCTTCATTTTAACCTTTTAATTTAATTACTGAAGTGTTTCAGGGCCGTCCTCTCTCTGCAGGCCTTCACTCTGTTTAAGCAGGTATGGTCATGGAGCAGAGCCACAGATTGGACCCATCACTTTTTGACTTAAGCCCCTAGTAGGGTCCTTTTCCCCAGTCCTTGTCTTCCTTGTACAGCTGCCAATGAATTCCTGTTTTAAATGAAAATGCATTTGTGAGTTTCCCCAAAATTACTATGTTTATGCAAAGACTTAATACATTTTGAAACAGCTTTTGAAAAATTCAGCCCAATGTTTTTACATGTTCCTTTTCTGTTCTTTCTCCAGCCGCTCACAGAAAAAAATGCAGTTGGTTTCAAATATCTCATTTTTTGCCATGTTTCTGATGTACTTTCTGACTGCCATATTTGGCTATTTGACTTTCTATGGTAAGTATGCTGTTCTGTACTGATCAGAGTAGAGAGGGGATACATATAAAATCAATAGTGTATCCCAGCTGGAAAAGAAAGTCCCATTCACTTATATTTAAATACTATTCCATGTAATTTCCCCTGAAGTTTTTATATTGAAGGTGTAAATATTTTTTCCTTTTTCTCTATGGATGAAAAGCACAAGTGAAAGTATTATTTACAAAAGGCATATTCGAAATATGAGGGAGAGACTTGTTTAGCAGAACTGAGGATTAGCTGGGCCCCACGAAGATTTTGTTCCAAGGTCCTCACCTGAATGGTGTGTGCATTAATAATGACTGAAACATGCATATTTGTGAAAAATGAGACAGATTTGAGAGCAGATCCTAGGAAATGAGAAACAAATCAGCCATCACAACTCTTTCACTTTCTTATTGGTGCTTTCATCTTAGAGGCAACAAGCCAAATGCTTTCCCTCTGTCTCTAGAGCTGACCTCTTTAGGTCTTGGTTAAACAAACTGGCAGTGAAGGTGAGGAAGCTTTGAGTGTTGTCCCAGCTTAGCCACCAAAAGATAGTTATATCAGTGTTTCAGACTCATACCCTATCTCTTTTCATGCACATCAATTACTTAAAAAATTATGTTGTATCACTGAAGGATACAATACATATGCCCTAAAGTCACAATTGTTAAGTAGAGTAGAATAACCTATGAATGTTGCCCAAGAAGCTACTCCCATGTTCTAGTATAATGAGAATGTTGAAAAGCAGTGTCTTTTTCCATGGACCATTAAGGGGTTACAAGACACTTGACAATGCTGATGTTTACCTTTTACCATCAGTCACCTCTACCCTATTTCAAGGGTAGAGAGTCACCATCAGTCTCCTCTACCCTATTCCAAGTGACTTTTTTGTTACAACGTCCTCATTCATTATACTGGCCCTTGGAAGCCACTTATTGCAAGAGAAATAAAACAAGTAAATATGAAATGTGGCACTTTTTCTATCAGAGATTTACCTATCTCATGTTTGTTTTCTCAGACTCTCATTCTGAGGGGCCTTCAGTATAGGTGTGTTGAAGTAACTTGTAGTTTTCCCAATAAAACACAAATAGGCATGTGACAACAGCATCAGCCATTCTCATCCAACTGCTCCCATCTAAAACATTTTCATAGAGATACATCAAATTAGCAGCCCCAGGGAGCAAGTGGGTGTAAATCAGCATGGACCCCTTCACTTTGGCAGGGAGGAGATTCTGATGTGATTGCCCCGGGATCTGAGGAGGCAGATCCATGGCGCTCCTCTCTGGGAATCTCCCACATCCCTCAAGGACGAGGGTCTGGAGTCCATGGAGGAGGTAGGGGCTGCATCCTTCTGGCCCTCCTTAAGGGGAACGGTGGAGGAATCCCTGGGGTGTCTTGTGTGCCACGTCAGGCATCTCTGCTTCCCAGCACTGAGAGCCCACAGATGGAAGCTGTGCAGCTCTGCTGGGGCTTCTGCAAGCGTCAGTGCTGTGACAAGCAGCAAAAAAGGCACTGAGGGAATATAAAATTCCTCCACTTGGATCCTTTTTCCCCTTGAGACTGACAAGACCTTACCTTTCATATGTTCACTTACAGTGGTCTAACCCTCTTCTCTACCCTTACCTGGGTAAGAACAATATTTTCATTGTGCCCATTTCTTCTTTCCACCAATAGTACTTGTCTGTTTGCTGTGTTCTCAAAAGTGTTGCAGTGATGACTATATTTACATTGCAGAATTACAGAAAAGAGGTGTTTTTCTTCCCCTAAAAGGTCACAGTGTGGTTGGGCTCTGTGGTGTATCTAGCTGAAAGAAAAACAGACCTTCAACTGTAAGCCTTGCCCTTCTCTTCCTACCTGGCTGCAGCCCGTGAGCGGTACAGAAGTTGCAGTCTGTGCTTGCAGGAGCAGAGTAAGCTCTGTGTCGCAGAAGCTGTGCATGTGCCCGGCTTGAAAACCCCACTCCTGATCTGCAGGGAGGTGGGAGAGTGTTCTTTTTCTCCTAGTGGGGATTCAAGCACTGTGTAGATGGTGTTGACCTGTGGTCTCTACCCAGAAAGGCGCCCTGGGGGGAGCGTAGGCATTTTGCCACAGGAGAGATCCCTCTGCCACCATGAGTACATGAGGTTTTACTAAGTGCCTAAGATGGTAAATTAGATGTGGCCGCCGAGTTCCCTTTAAGAGCTGTTACGTCTTACCACCAGCTTTCTAAGATTAGCAGGCAGAAACAAAACATGAACCTAAAAAGGAGCAGCAAGTACAGCCACCCCTTAGATTATTGCTCCTGGATATTTAAAACTTACAATGCAAACACGTAGGTCCCTCAGCTACTTGCTTTTCCTCTTGGTTAGTACACGCAGACCTACTCTGCACTATTTATCACAGCTTCAAGGAAACATTTTGGCAGGAGGTCATATTAAAATATTGCCAGCGCTTCCCCATTAGGCACCCCCTGTGATTTGTCTTGGCTGCTGGGGCCGCCGACTGGCATGGGGCTGAGCTGCAGGCACTGCTGGCAGCCCTCTGGAGCTGCTGAGGGATTTGAGTGCAAATGTCAGAGTGTCCCACTGAGATCTGACCCGAGATAGGCTTTGTTCTTGGTTGAGAACAGGGGCACTGCTTTTTGCTGGAAGTTTATTTGCTGTTTAGACTAATTTAGCTCAAAACCTTGCAGTTTATATTAAGTTCAGCCATTGCAGTGCATGTGTTTGATATAATTTAAACTTAACCCCTCCCCAAAAAAAACAGTCCATGGAACTAATTAAATTTAGCTTATTTCACTTTACCTATTTTTGTATTTATGTATATATGTAAGCAAGCTTTTGTGTATGTCTCACTGTTGTCTTTCCTACAGTGAAAATTACCTTAGACTTTCTTAGGCATGTGCTGTTTTGAATTAAGATGCATTCTTAAATCAGGCCTCCAAAGGATTAATCTGGAATAATGGGATCATTGGGATTTTGTTCAAAGCACTGTTTTAACTCAAGAATGTTTCATTCCGTACTCTTGTTTACAGATAAATCACTTGTTGTTCAAGAAGGCTGTTATTAAACAATGATTTTTGTAAACTAATTACCTGTTTGCAGGAACACTTATCTTGCTGTCTTTTCCATAGAGAGCGTGCAGTCAGATCTGCTCCACAAATACCAGAGCAAAGATGACATCCTCATCCTGACCGTGCGCCTGGCTGTGATCATGGCGGTGATACTCACTGTGCCAGTGCTGTTTTTCACTGTAAGTAAAAATCTTTGCATCGTTTGAGAGTTCGTAATCGCTGTACGCGGTACATCTCTTCAAACCACAGTCCAGCAGTTGCCAACACCCTAATGTTGCAGCTCCTAGAACTTGAGCTTGGATCAGTCTTTTCTCACACAAGGCTCCCATTAGCTTCTGTAGAAGTTCTCTATGCAGGAAATAAAGAAATCAATTTTGATCTTAAACCTCTCTTAAACTGAATCCACAATGGTCCTCTCTTACTTTAAGTCACTTTACTGAAGCAAGCTCAGAGGCAAAGTGCATTTTTAAGTGCAGAAGGATTCCAAAAGATAATGTTAGAAAGAGAGGAATATCCTACTGCATACATATGTACCTAGAGTTTTGAAATAAATTAATTTTAAGGATTATTTCAAAGGACATTGCATCAGACAATCCAAAATTTCTGATGGATCTTTGCAACACTCTTCACATGCAGAACCGGTTCACAGGTTATTCTGAGTTCGAAAGGACCCACAAGGATCATCTAGTCCAACTCGCAAGCGAGTGCCCTCCCAGGGATCAAACCCACAACCGTGGAGCCATAGGCACCGCGCTCCATCCATCCGAGCCTCCCATTGCATAGACCATGTCACTGAGCTCTTCATCCCTCTTTTCTTAAGCACCTCCCGGCATGGTGACTCCACCGCCTCCCTGGGCAGACCATTCCAATGAGAGATCACTCTCTATGTGAAAAACCTCTTCCTAACATCCAGTCTAAACCTCCCCTGGCATAGTTTGAGGTCATGTCCTCTTGTTCTAGTGCTGGCAGCCTGAGAGAAGAGATGTACACCCACCTGACTACAACCTCCTTTCAGGTAGTTGTAGACAGCAGTGAGGTCACCTCTGAGCCTGCTCTTCTCCAGGATGAACAACCTCAGCCCTCGCAGTCGCTCCTCACAGGGCTTATTCTCCAGTCCTTTCACCATTCTTGTTGCCCTTCTCTGGACCCTCTTGAGTAGTTCAACATCCTTCTTAAACTGGGGAGGCCAGAGCTGGACACAGTACTCAAGGTGTGGTCTGACCAGTGCCAGTATAGGGGAAGAGTAACTTCCCTAGTCCTACTGGCCAAACTGTTCCTGATACAGGCCAGGATGCCATTGGCCTTCTTAGCCACCTGGGCACACTGCTGGCTCATATTAAGTTTTCTGTCAACCATTACTCCTAAATCCCTCTCCATTTCACCACTCTCCCCCCAGCCGATAGCGATGCATGGGGTTGTTATGTCCACGCATGGGGTTGTTATGTCCAAAGTGAAGAACCTGGCATTTGGATTTGTTAAATCTCATGCTATTAGAATCTACCCATTTCTCTAGCCTATTAAGGTCCCTCTGAAGGGCCCTTCTGCCTTCTGGCAGTTCAACATTTGCCCCCAGCTTGGTATCATCCGCAAACTTGCTAATGGTGGACTCCATTCCCTTGTCCATATCATCAATAAAGACATTAAATAGTGCCGAGCCAAGCACTGATCCCTGTGGGACTCCACTAGTGACTGACTGCCAGCTGGATGTGGCACCATTCACCAACACTCTCTGAGCTCGTCCATCCAACCAGTTCCTAACCCAACACAAAATGCTCCTATCCAAGACACGCTCTGAGAGTTTCTTCATGGGAAGCCATGTCAAAGGCTTTGCTAAGGTCCAAGTACACAACATCCACATCCTTTCTATCATCAACCAGGTGAGTCACCAGTTCATAAAACGAGATCAGGTTGGTCAGGCAGGGTCCCCCTCTCCTAAATCCATGCTGCCTAGATCTAATGTCACAGTTCAGTTGCCAGCTCTTTCATAACCCTAGGATGGATCCTCTCAGGTCCCATGGGTCCAGGCCACTCAGCAAGTCTCTAACTACCTCCTCCTGTATTACAAGAAGGTTATACTGCACCCCTACCCCTTCCTCCACTTCAGAAGTCCAGTTGTTCTGTAAGCAATCCGTCTTACTGTTAAAATAAACGTGAGAAGTGTTGAATTGGCTTATAGACTATGCTTGACAGAGAACTTTCTCTCTCTTCCTACAGGTACGTTCATCATTATTTGAGATGGCCAGAAAAACAAAATTTGACTTACGCCGTCATACTTTGGTTACTATTGTTCTTTTGGTTATCATCAACCTGTTAGTCATTTTTATCCCATCCATGAAGGATATTTTTGGAGTTGTAGGTACAGTATCCTGGTTTTGTACTACTAATGGTTGCTAATCAGCAACAAAATTATTAGCTATTGCTGGCAGTTAACAAAACATTTATTTGAATTTTGCAGGGGTCACTTCTGCCAATATGCTGATTTTCATTCTTCCTTCATCATTGTATTTAAAAATTACGCAGCAGGATGGATCAAAGTTGACTCAGAGGATTTGGGTATGCATTCCATTCTCATCAATGCAACACTTCCATCTTTTCATTTGTTATAATGTGCTAGTTGCAAAGCACACCTAATCTGAATGTATGTGTGAGCTTCTTTACATTACTTTCCCTATGTGCTTCAACCAGCTGGCATCTGTGCTCACCCTTCTCCTTTGCTTACCATGGGGGTCTCCTAGTGAAGAGGCCATACCATACATGGCATCTGATGTTTGGGGGGGGCCCTTCTCTGTGAGGAGAGGGACTCCCCTGGCTGGCAAGCAGCAGCTCTACAAGCAGCAGTAGCTCTCAGTAGGGTGCAGGAATCCCTCTGGCACACCTCACCAAACCTTTCAGTTCAACAAGCTCTGTTTCTGTACGTTGATCTAGAAAATGTGAAAAGTGCTCTATTTGTGGTATTCCTCGCGGGTTTAATGGACCAGAGTCAGACTAAGAGTGGTTCCACCAGAAGCAGCCAACTGAAATGTTATGTTAGCCCTTTGGCATGCATGAGCAGATGAGAATGGCCCTTGAAAAGATTTCCTATGAGCCCCAGAAAGAGCTGCAGCTGAAAAGATGCAACACTCCTGTGTATTCCCAGCCTAATGGGGCATGCACTTGGAGCATTTTAAGGTCAGACCATCATTTTCTGAGGAGACAGGCAGGAAACATATTTCACTCATGGCTGCATCCACAGATCCCATGACGAAAGGGCCGGTCTTCAATAAATACATACCCGCTGGGAAGAATATTCTGATATCCATGAGGCTTTGGAAAGAGCAGAGCTGCTAGGTTCTAGAAACAGACTCACTTGATCCTCTTTAGGGATGATTTGTGTTTAAGAAGTGAATTGAAAGAACTAAAAAAAATTGACTTGGTGTTCAGTGAGTAATTATTAATGATGCTAATCTGTTTAATTATCTATGGGTCTTGTCTTTACCAGAAGTGCTATTTCATTTTAGTTAATAATTTTGATACATCACCTTGTAAGTCTCCTTAAGAGGAGAAGTTAACATACTTGAATTGTCTTTTTCTTTTATTTATTGGTTTTCTCTCCTTTTTTTTTGTTTCAGGCTTCTCTTTTCTTGGCACTGGGGATAATGTTTTCCCTAGTGAGCATTCCCTTGGTCATCTATGACTGGGTACAATCGGGAGGCAGTGCTGAAGGCCACTGAAGTTCACCTCCTTATGAGAAGAAGACGCCCTGTTTGCTACACACCAAAATCGCAACCATCCGTTCTGTTATCTATTCCATCTTTTGTGAGTTTACTCAAATGAAATCCAAATAATGATTATCCAGTACTGAAAATACTGTTACAAGTGTGTTTTCTTGGAGAAAACTGACCCATTTTCCAACAAGCGTATCACTCTTGTCCCCAAATGCTGTTATCAGATCCATGATAAGTCTATGTTAATTGTCCATGAGACTACGCAGAGCATCACTCCTAGGAATTCATCACAATTAGTTTCCCCTCTTCCACTCATGATCTGCGGGGTTCTAGTATTATCCTTAGCACTTCAGCCACAAGTTCTGCTCCTTTAGGGGAGCAGTGCCTTTTGCTATCAATACCAACTGGAGTGATGTCCATTCACACCCTTCCTTCCCTCTTTTAGCCAAAACTCTGCCCTCTAATTGTATGCATCCAGTTTGTTGGTTTGTTCTGTTGCTCTTTCAGATACCACTCTGCCTCACTGGGTTATGTGTAGCATTCTGGATGCAGGCATGAAAAGCACCATGAAAGCATAACTGAGCACTGTATAAGTAGGTCCTAAACCTGGTGCTTCTCTCTGATATTCTGGTGGGGGAGACAGCCCCAGGGCTTGGCCTTTCCCTGGGTTTTGGGAACAGACTGTTTGTGTCTTTGTGATGGGGTGCAGGGAACAGGAGAAAGATGGCCATCACCACCAGCCATCATTCTCCTGGCACACTTCAGTTGGAGGCTGACCCCAAACCATGAGTACTTGAACCTGAACAGAAGCAGAATTTTTGAGATATCCATAGGAAATCTGCATTTTCTTCATCATTAAACTACACACTAAACTACATCACTGATGATAATGAACAGAAATACTTTTTAGATTTAAAAGATATAATTTGATTTTTTATCAATTCTTCATAGCCATCAACATACCTTCACTTACTACTAGCAGAAACACTGTAACTTGCAACTGTTGTCTACAGAATAAGCATTTGCCTAATGCCTTATAGCTGGTGTAGAGAACTACTTGTAGAGACTCAGATGCTAAGCAGGTGATCTTTCACATCTATTAGTACACTGCCAGCAGCATAAATGTGTCCACTTCGTGTCATTCACCGTGTGAGATAAAAAGTGTCTCAGAATATGAATGTGGCTCCCACTAAAAGAACTCATGGCTAAAGGGAGCCCTGCTTCAAACGCAAGGGCTGAGGGATGCCCTCAGTATGCTTAAGCCATATCTGTCAGTATACAGTGACCCCCTTTTTCCCAGTAGCTGTTTCATTGACAACTCCCATTGTAACTGTGGAAGCAGACTGTCATCAGCTGAGGAACCTGTCATTGCAACTTGCTCTTTTTAAGGTTAGGGATGGATTAATTGGGATCTTGGGTTTTCTGTGAGCTATTGAATTGCCTCATTTGTCATTGCCTTGACATCACTGAAAGCTGAGACCACAGAGCACATCTCAGGACCTCGAAAGCTGGTTTCTAAGGGTAACATCCAGAGAGGTTAGTTTGGGGCCTTCCTTGGAATTTGGGGATTGAGATGCAAGAGTGTTCATGCTGCAGAAGCTAAACCTACTAAGCCCAGACTGCCTGCAATGGTGTAGGTCAGTTCTCTCTGTTCAGTCTCTTTATAGGACTGATCCCTGCCCTTATTCTCAGAGAAGTCCACACCATAGACTACAAGACCAGGTGTTAGGCAAGCTCTGCTTTGTTCCTATCTCTTCACAGCTCACTCCAGGCTTCTTCCCAGCTTGGCATGTAAGTTTGTGGCTCCTCTTTTACAGGCACCCAACCCTCAGGGGTCACTGCAGCAGTAGCCTGGCATCTCACTCCATTTTCTGACTCAGCTTGCTGAGATTGCATTTCAGGTTTTGAGGTGCCTTATAATCTCTCTGGATCTTATCCTAAAAAACTTAGGCCTGAGAATGCTGTACAGTGTTATCCTTAAGATGCTCAAGGGCTTTCCTGCTTTCCTCTCTGCTTTATCCTTCTTTCACTACTGATTAATGAGCAGCACAGTTCAGTGCATCAGGGGGTTGTGAGAGAGGAGATCCTGGGACTTTCAAGTATCCAGGTATGAGCTAGAGGTCTGATCTGCTGCACAGGGTTCCAGCAAGGTCACATCTGTGACACCTCCCCCCTATAAAAGTCTGTAGGCTGCTGTTTAAAATACTAACCACCGAGTTTAGGCACCCAACTTCCTTGAATGGAAGGGTTCTTGGGTCACTAATTGCTCCTTGCATTTTCCTCAATCACCTTCATCAGTATTGCTTTTTCTCCTCTTTTCTAAAATGCCTTCTCCTTTTTCCCAGTTTATTTGCATACTGGAGTTTTACTGAATAAATAGGGAGAACAAGCCGAATGTGCATAAAGTGAAATACCCAAGGTACTGGACCACCAAATTGTGTGTGTTAGATACTGAAAAATAAATACCCAAAACATTAAGTCTTTAAACAGACTTTGTTTCTGGGTCTCTTACAAAAAAAAAAGAAAAAAAAGAAAAAAAAATTTGCTTAGACTGATTTACTGACATCATATTTATAGATATTTATGGAAAGGAATCGTGTTTATTGATGTCTGTGATAATGAACGTGAAATAACGTGCTTTTTGTTTTCTCATCAGGTTTATACATTCTTAACAGAATGCAATAGACCCTGCTGTAACTGTCAACATCAGTGATGGATGACAATATTTGTATGAGGTTATCTGTAAAATGTACTGTTGTTATTCAGTTCATTTGGAATAGTGAACTTGTAGCCAACGATTGTACAAGTCCCATATTTTAGCTAGGATTTTACCAGCACAGTGAAATGCTGTAGGAGTTTCTCTGTTCTTAAATTAATACGATCCAGAGTACCATATCTACTTAGTAGGTGGTAGCATGCTTTCTTTTCATAGAGAGTTTATCACTATTGTGAGCACTGCAAATGTCATAGGTAGGATGCAAAATTGCTCCTAATAACTACAACAAAAAACCTTTAAAATTCTCATTTGCATAATAGCAAGAATTGAGTGGTGAGGGACAAGGAAGGACTGATTAGAAGCAGGGGCTACTAATAAGATTGTAAAAGTTAATCCTACACTTAAAATATGTCCTTGCAGCCTCTTGTAGTCCACAGCACATTGCAAAGAAAATAGTCATGGGCTTAAAGCAAATGTAACACAGTTGCCCGTCTCTGTCCAGTGGCAAACATGCCTAGTAAGCAAAACACAGTAAATTGTTTTTTGGGAACAGTATCTCAGGAGCGGTGACGTCGCTGAGTGATGCTTGCTCCTGGTCAGAGGGCCAATGCCAAATCCGTGCACCAGCAGACCTTTTGTAGAGTTCATATGGACCAAGTGGTGCCTGGCCCGTGTGCAGGCCTAGGGCAGAACACCTGGTCTCATCCTGTGAGGTCAGGGATGGGGATACTCATCCACTTCTGAGGCCTGCTCTTCTGAGGCACATATGAACCACCAGCCTACACTCCCCTTGCAGTAGGTCACATGTGCAAGTGTGGGTTGGATGATATTTAGGTTGTCTCTGTACATCTGCCTTACAAAGCATAAGTGCAACACAGCTCTCTGTTATTGAGTATTAAGAGTAACAATTAATGGTATCTCTAGCTTACCTTCTTTGCCTGAAGCTTACATTAAGGCTAAAGAGCATCTCAGTCAAAACAAAACTCCATGTGGTGGTGTCCTACGTCCAGTCCTACTGTCCCACCCCAGTGCCTGTAGGAGAAAGGCACCGCAGAATGTATCAGCAGCTCCACGAGATGGCTTTATCAACTGGCGCCAGGGTGCTTTTGTAAACAAGTCCCCACAGCCCTTGGTGTTGGAAAATCCTTATTCCCTTTAACGTACACAAAGAATGTTTTATTTGTATTTAATGTAAGGATTTCTGTAACAAACTGTGAAAAAAAAAAGATAATGAATTAATAGAAAGTACAGGGCTGGAAAGGTTTAGAAGTCACGAATTGTACACATGCCTATGTTTCTCAAGACAAATCTATGCAGTTGTGTTGTATTGTAGGAAATTTCATTTTTATGTATATATATATTGTAAATAAATAGGATGCTGTATATTTTTGCAGTTGTTTATCCCCTATGACATAGAAGTGTTGAGATAGGCTCTGCATATTAAGAATAATTTTAATAGAAATACGAATACTTAGCTTCTTAGCAAAATGTATATCCTTTTCTTTCTCCCAAGAGTTCACAAGTTAAACTCTAAACTTGAAATTATAATTGTATCACTAATGAAACAAGAAAAAAATAAAATAAAAGGTCCAGTGAAATTGCTAGGATTAATTCCAGCATGTGACTCCCCGGTTTCTCAACAACAAGTATGCCAGACTTCCCATTGGGTAAAATATCTTCCTTGTAAAGGGCCCCTTTGGTACCCAGGTACCTCTTATCTCCTCAGCTGAGGTCAGGTGACAGTAAAGTGCTGAAAAGGCTTTATGCAGAGACCATGGCAAACTGCAGCCAGCATTTTGACCCAGCATTATGCCATGTTGTATCTAGGCGTGTATTTACCCAACTAGTCCAGACAGCTTAGGGCAGAACTACATTTCCATTTTCAGCCATCAGGAATGCCTGTAGTTCAGGAAAAAAAGTACTACAAGCTAGGGATGGGTAGCAACCAGAGCAATTGGTGCCGTTTTCAGCCCACTCCCTTCCTGCAGAGTCCTGTTTCTGCTCTTCTGCCAAGGACCCCGCTGCTCTCATGCGACCAAAACTAATGCCTGAAGCTGCCAAGAGTGTCCCCAGCCACAGACTGCTTGCACATCCTACCCTGTGAACAGGCAGAGGCCAGTATTGGTCATGGGATAGCTACGTGTCCAGGGGTGAGGTTGATGGGTGGGAGGGCTGTGTGTGTCCCGAGAGTGTCTCCATCAAAGGCCTTGCATAGACTTTCTCCCTGGTAAAGCATGGAAACAAGTTTTTTTCAGGATTGCTGAAAAATGGAGGTTAAGGAAATGCATTTAAAAATAATTGTATTTTTTCCATGTTTACTTTATGGGCTTGGATGGAAATGAAACTTGAAATAATATTTGCTTTCACCATGAGCACAAATTTGAGGAAAAACGTGTATATACAGTCACTTCTACAGAGCTTTCAAACTAATACAAATGTATGTTTTGTTTTCAGTGTTATAGCCAACAAAATATAAACTGTAAAGGTATTTTTCCACAAGACTTGAACTTTAACTTGTTTATAGAAACCTGTTTTTAGTGTCCCAACATATGTTATGACTCACCCAGATCCAGTATAAACAGTGCTGTTTGAATGATGTGTGCTTGATACAAGCTCATCTGTAATAGATTGTTGAAGTGAGCCATTGGTAATATTTTGCTCCTGTTAACAACACCTGTTAACTTTGTGCTGCTCATATCCAAATAAACAAAGCAGTTTTTCAGTTTCTGTGTGTAAATAAAATGTATTGAGTTCTATCTATAGTTTCTAAACATTAAAATTGTGATCTAAACTAATGTTGGGAACCATACTCTTTCTTTCAAAGGCATGCCTGTGTATCATTTTAATGATTTGAATATCATGTGCACCCTGCTCTTTGTGCAAGTATTTTCACTGAATTTAGGGCAAAGCCAACTAAATTAGATTTGGTGCAGCATTTGGAGCAAAACGTCAATAGATGGCTATGGAGCATTAAAGTGAAGTTTCTGATACAGTTTAAGAGGGACCTGAAGCTGGGACATATGGTCCCCACAGTCTGAGGTTGCTTAAGATGACAGTATTCCTAAAGGCCAATAGTTGTTTCTGCCTGCTCTTTGAAGACTGTCCAAGTGCTTGCCAGTCTGTTTCAGGGTCAAGTCAGGCAGTTTAACTTCAAGGGCTGCTGTTAGAGTTGGTTTTGAGTTCAGATGTCAAACTGATGCCTGGAGTTACTAAATCTCTGCCGGATTTTCTCTGCTATGGAAGCAGAAGGCATGAGCAGATATATGAGGAGATACACAAAGACCCAATGTCTTAAGCATTCCCAGCTATACAGTTATACCCCATCATTTGCGAGGAACTGGTCATGCCAGGGGCCTCGCGAAACAACAAACTTGCAAAGACGCACAGGTCATTAATATGCATGCAGGCCATGCCCATCATGCCACCCCCCCCACCCCGGCAACCTGGAGCACTGCGGACAATTTTCTGCTCCTTCCCACGGGCTCTCAGCGCAGGGGAGAAAAGGGAACTGTTTCTGAGTGGCTGATGTGACCATGTGTGTTAGCAGCCCAAACCCGCGCCGCTGCTCCCCACCCTGCCCTGGTGCTCCTGCCAGCCCCGAGGGCCCCGCCACAGCCCGCGCGTGCTCGCCCTGCCTCCGCAGAGGGGAAGGGGTGTCCCTGAGCCCTGGTCAGCAGTCTTGGAGCCTGGAGAAACCTTAACTTTGTAACACTGCAACACCCCGTGCCGCTTATGGTGAGGGGGGTGCGTCAGTATCGGAGTTTCTTTCCCTTTAGCATCCACCGATCCCACTAGAGGCAGCGCTGCCCGGGCTTTGACTGGGCTTAGAGTAACAAGGAATGGCATGTCTTGTGGCGGTGCTGTGCTGGGTCTCAGCGGAGCACACAGTACCGGGTCAGGGACTAGGGCACAGTGCTGCAGGGCTCTAAATGCCATTGCGAGCCGAAGAAACCATGTGCCCCCCCCGCCCGCACAGTGCGCCACAGAGAGCACTGGCACCGCCCCTCGGCAAAGCAGAGGCACTGCGCATGCATTGGTGAGGAAACCTTACAGATCCCCGAAACTGAACTGCGAGAAATTTTCCTCGCAAATCCGTGGGGTCGTAATGGAGAGGTCACAGTGCAGTGGGGATTCACTGTATGTGCCAAAGTGTCTCTGTCAGAGTCTTAAAGGTTTTTGAAACTGCTAACTTTTTTGCCTTTGACCACTAATTTTACTAGTACTCAGGTTGTAGTGACCACCTACAAAAAGACCTCTGGGTTGGAGTCCTACAAACAACTCAAGAGCTTACTTGACTGCGTGGGATGAGTACAGCTCCCTGAACCTCTCTGCAGGAGAAGTGATGGGAGGATCTATGTATCAAAGGATCCCTGGCAAGCCGTTGCCTGGTGCCCAAGCCTAGGGACATCTCTTAAAGCCACTAAGTCAGTGAGCACAGAGGTACAAGCTTCTGCACTGGCCCGGTCTAATAGCCCCTTCTGTTTGTCATGCATTTGCACCCCCTTCTCTGTCCAGCCAGGTTTAATCCTCTCATTGCCTTAAGACACAGGAACATAGTTTATGGAGAGGGAAAAAGAGAAACTATGGGGTTTTTTTCTTCGCTGCAGAGACTACATCATCTGTTGCCTTCTCTAGTGTGGTCTGACAGCTTCACCTGAAGTTCATCTAAAACCAGGCAGCAAAACAAAGTCAGCCAGATCTCTTGAGTTTATCTGACCAGTCCCTATTGGGAGAGGGGAGGGGACAAAAAAAAAAGGAAAATTACTATTTACTAGGGTAAGCAATGCAGTTCTGTCTGAAGGAAGAGATTTCCCCATATGATTCAAGTGGGGATTTAGTTCAAGTTAAAATTATGTGAAATTGTATTTAATCTTCAGGCTGAAGCCCAGACTCAAGCAACTGTCAAGATGTCTCATTCCCCAATATGCCAAGAGCTCGAAGTAAGTACTCATTGCAACTTTTAGGAAGTGTGGAGAAAGTGGAGATGGTAGGAATAAGGACAAGTGATAAGTACATCTCCAAGGCTTTCTAACCACAAACCCATAATAAACTGAACATGGGTTTCCTACACCCTGTTCTCCTCAAGCCTATGCAGGAGAGAAGCACCACTGGTTTTGCAGTCAGTTGTGTTAAGGATTTCTGGCTGAAATAGTGACTTTAACACAGATCCCAGTGTGGTTAGACAGAAGTTTTCAAGCAGCCCAGCATCTCTGTTTTGCAAATACATACTATCAAATGCCATGCATTTCTCTTTCAGCTTAGAGTTACGGAAAATGGAGACTCATAAAGCAGTTGGTGTTACACTGCAAAATGCCATGCCATTGGGAAGGGATGGTGTCACTGGCTTAGTGTGCTTCAACCTTGCCATGGCTCACTGCTTGACAAATATGAGGTTACTGGTATTCTTGGAAAATGGTGTTGATCAGCTGAGGCTTAGACAATATGGCTGAGCACATAAACTGTGATGGGCTGGGGTGGCACCGGCCAGCCCTGGCAGAGTCAATCTGCAGAGTAAAGCCACTTTGTGAATTTCCTGAGCCAATGGGAGTTGCTGTGCTGGAAAAATGAAAGCATATCATAATCAGAATGTACTCTGGAGACAAGAACCCTGTCCCCTCCTTAGAAAATGTCACCTGCCTTAAAGTCTCATGTTCCTTTCCCAGAGGTAACTAGATTCCCCAACTCCTGCCTGCCATGTACCCTTGTAAGAGTGTGTGCACAGTGGGACACTATCTTCCTGCTAGTTATGAAAAGCTGATGAAGTTTACCTTGGGTTTGGTGGAGATTAAACTCTTTGAATATACCAGGTACTGATCATGCCCTTTACATGCTCCCATGTGCTCTTCCTTCCTGGACACCTTTTGGGACAACCTAGGCTTGTGCTACAAGATCATCAAAGGTGTTTTATGTTAAAATACAAGACTCCAAAAATCTGTCCACTAGATATTTTAAAAGGGCCTTCAGTTCTTTTTCTACCTTGAGAGAGCACACGAGAGAATGCTACACACATTTCTTAAGTTAAATAACACATTTTTACTGGCAAACTAGAAAACAAGGGAACTTCCAAGTTGAAAGGGAAACCTTCAAATAAAATAAAGCATTTCACAAAGCCTTGCCTTGGCAGATGCTAATGCATGCAATTTAGCAAAATCCAACCAATCCAGCTTTAAGTTACCCAAATACCAGGAAAGGAGATTAGGAAAAGAAGAAGTAAAGAAAGAGAGTGCAAAAGAGACAATTATAGCTATCACCTTGATTCTTGTGCAAATCCATCTTCCATGTGTTCTGACAGTAGGATCATCACCATGACTTCATGGTGTTGGTTTTATTTGCGCTGGCCCCCTGTGACTCCCCTCTCCAGGTGGGACTTCTGTCCCACTGGCCACTCTGGCACTGGATTGTGGCTCTGGGATGGGGTGTGGGGAAGTGCTCCCAGTGTGCCAGTGACTGACAGCTGCACAAAAGGCTCTTAAAGAGATGGGGTTGTGGAGGGGACACAGCACCATTCGGAGAGGTCAGAATCCGCCAGAACCCTGCCCCCTCCCCCCCTCCCCGCCGAGTTGTTCCAAGCCAATGCATTTCTTTCGGTCCCTTACACCCGTGCTCAGGTAAGTTTCAAAAAATTATTCTTTCCAAACCCCATTGTATTCCCAGCAGTTCTCACTTTACGTAAGCTTTGCAACAGCTGGACCATCCCCATTACTGCCTGCTACAGTCCTGCCCCACAGCCCAGGCAAACTTGCTGTCTCCCCTTACCTTACCTAGGAGTGGTTTGGTCAACCATTCCTCTTGCACAGCACTGGATGGCAAAAACCTTTGTGCAGCGGTGGTTGACAGTGATTAGAGACATGAAAACCATGTATCAGATGCAGGAGCATCTGCAGCTGCTATTTCTCCTCTTCTGGCTCTTGCCATGAGTTTGTCCTGGTGGGTAGCTGATGAAGATGAGAAAGTAAGATCTGTTGACCAGATGTCTCTCCAGCCACCAGGACCGGCCCTTCAGAGCTCCAGGATGTGCAGTCAGTTGCAGAGATGCAGCAAATGTAGTGCTGGGCAGCACCACTGCCGAGCCAGGTGTGTTGAGGATAAAAATGCAGTTGTTCTACCCTGTGTGATTATAAAAGAACGTAGCAGAGTTAGGCACTAAGGTATTGGAAAGTGTTATGATAACAAAGAAACTCATGAAGAGGGTGGAGAAATTTTTACGATGTGGGATCAGATTAATGACCTGTACAATGGCTGCAGTAAAAACAGTACTATACAGATGCTACAACATTTGTAGAATACACTACTTCAAATCATAACCAAAGCCTGTAATTTACTAGAATGATAAAAAAAAGAAAAAAAAAAAAGAAAATTATATGTTTGCTGAGAAAGCCAGTTCTTGTAGACTCTGAAGTCTTCTTGGGCTTGGTGCAGGCAGCAGCTCCCAGTAGTATTTCTTACATAACAGCTGGATCTCCTATTAATTTTCAGATACCATTTGTAGATAATGAGAGATGTACCAGATGCTGGAGAAACAACTTCCCTGACAGAACAAGGCATTACATATCTCTTGCAATTAGATCATTATAAAATGAAAGGAAAACAGGCATCAGTTTGCCGTTCCCACATCCAGTGGCATTTAAACAATGAGTGCAGTCTCTATTACTACTGCTGGCAGCCCTCCAGCAGCAGTTTGAAAAGGCAGCGTGGCCTCCCTGTAAATTGATAAACAATCTTGTAGAGCAACAGGCACACCAATGTCCAAGTCTTTGTTAAATTTTTACTTGAGTAGATAATTAATTGGCATCTTTCTGTGCAGAACAAGCAGGGTCAACTTCTCTGTTTTCCAGAGGCAGCTTATTTTAACCAGAATATGCAGTCCCTGAAGTTAATAGAATAAACCCTAGGATGTGGATAGTATGGGATGCAGAAATTGCTACTACTCTCAAAGAGTTATTGTAGTGAAGCAATCAAACAGTTGACAAAAAAGACTAAGTAGCTGAGTCCTAGCTGTGATGGTGGATTCAACACACATTCACTACCGCTACAAATCAGATGTGTCATCCTCACACAGGATGCTGTTTTCCTAGAGTAACGTGATCACTGACTATACATTTCAGGACCAACCCCATCTAGAGAAAGGATAATATTTTCACCTCTGCTCAGGGCCAAGGAATAATGAATGGCCTGAATTTTTTTTGTACAAGGCTGCCAGTGCCCAGCAAGATGCAGAGTGTTCCTTAAGGAGTGGGAAATGTGTCCAGATATATGCATGCCACCTAATTATCTTCCTTCATCCAGTGCTTCAGAATGTCCCTCCATGCTGCAGATTATGTTGGGTAAATTCTGCTTTTGGTGGTACTCATGGACTGGTCAGCTGCAAGGAGGAACCTTGTCCCTGTGGCTTACCAGAGTATAAGTAGGTATACCACAATGAGTGGAGGTACCAGGGCAGAAGATGTACCCCATTCAGGCAGCTAAAGCACTGACCAAGTGGAGTGGCACTTCAACATGTCAGCAATCATGTCACCAATACCTTGACTTCTCTGGGGACACTCTCACTATCCTAAAAGATAGCACAATGATAAACCAGTTCATTCAAATAAAAACATTTCTATATTTACATTACAACCCTCTATCAATCACAAGAGAGCACTAGTCCTGTTTACTGAAGAAATAACCCTCACTTACTCTCAGAGCAACTGAATACCACTCTGAGGGCTCAGAGTAGTTGTCTGGAAATGGAAAGTATTTTTTGTTACTATTTTTTTATTTTACTGGCACCTGGACAAACAATCCAGGCACCAATAAATAAAATAGGTCAAAACTAATAGCTAGAAAACAAGTCTTGCAACACACTCTTTATTTAGCCACCTACCTCTGAGGAAACAACATGGTTAACACAGTTGAGACATGAAAACGACATGCACAAAGAGCAAGACTCATTGAGGCCAGCTCTCAGAGATACTTTTCATAAGGGAACAGACTGGAAGAGGGTATTTACCCACAAGAACATGCAGTGTTTCCAACTCCACTCCTTCATAGGTGCTGCATCAGTGGACCTCCCTAAGTGTGCCTTCAAAAGTAGCAATGTCCCAATACGCATCTGGTAACACCTCTACTACCTTGCTGGGAAAGTACCAACTGCAAGAGATGTCATGTGTCCTTGTCATGGATCTCCCCAGCAAATTTTCACTCCCAAAGACCTTCCAGGAAGATCTGGATGAGCCAAAGACAGAAAACCTACAGTCTAGTTACAATGGACCAGATTAGCTATATAGCACCCACATACAAACGTTGTACATTTTTAAGAATTAAGAGTTAATTAATGGCTTGCAAGAATTTAAAGTGACAAGTTTCATGAGCAAAAGAACTCTAGCCACAAAGTGGTACAGAGCTTATTTCACAGAGGTCACTAGCAGCCACTAGGAAGTGGCAGGCACACCAAACTAATTTACTAATTAGCTAATTTACTAATTAGTTACACAGAGCTATTCCCAGGCATTTCTCCCCTGACTTCCAAGGTTTGCATCCTGCTGTGAAAAGGTTGAGGTTTGCCATGATCAATGGAATTAGCCTTGGATTTATATAACCTGATAAAATGTCTTAAATTTTCATGTCATTTCTAAAGAAATCCCTTAATCAATTTCTACTAAGTTATACACAAATTGCTTCGGAGAGATGGCGGGGACAAAAGAAATGCTAGATAGGCTTCAAGCCTTTATATATTTTACTGCTGATAAAGGATTTGTATTTTATTTGTTTCAACCTTGGTAAGAAATTCTTCTAAACCAACCCTGTAAAAGATAGAGAGAGTCAACAAAAACCCAGGAAAATACACAGCACTACTAAGAAAAGCATCTTTAGAAATGAAAACTAGTCCAGTGGAGTTTAACGAGCTACAGGCCTTTTAGGACAACATGACTGCAAATTTTAACTGAGAAATAAAAAACAAAAGGCAAGTGAAAGTGCTCAAGTGCTCAAAGTCCTCAAAGTGAAGAGCTCAATGAAACACCAACTAATGCACAAATCCCAAGCTGTGAGGAGGTAGCCAACATGGCCAGTGACGGCTACTGAGAATTGCACAACTAGGCATAAAAGTCTTCTCTGTTCTTGTGGCAACATACTTTGCCTATGCACTTATAAGTGTGTCATTAGCTACTGTTGCTCATTTTCCTCATCTCCACAGTGAGCAGAACAAAACCATCATTACTTATACGATTTGTCCTTGCAGGCTACACATGCAGACTAATGTGTGACACAAATTTGTCATTCTTATCCAAGTCACAAGGTAAATCAGCACAGACACCAGCAGTTTACCGCTTCACCAATAGGCTTTGCAGCAATACTTCATGCTACAGAAACTATATTTGCTCTCTGCTCCTGTGCAAGTGGGTCACCAAAAGCATTTCTTCCTGCTCCATTATTTTATATCTGAACACACAGAAACCAAAGTGTTACTCCAGCGTGCAACCTCTTGGTGACCCATGGAACAAATCCACCTCATCTAGCAAGTAAATGAAGGGAAAAAAAAGCCTGCTTGGGAATAATTTTTCAAATGGTTAGGTCTAGGAGAAGACAGTTACTGTGTTTTTCTTCAAGAGCTGAAAAAAATAGTCATACCACAGCACTAATGTATGCATGTCATTTAGTAGCCCAGCTGACATTGCTTGTGACAGCCTTAACTTCTGTGTAAGACACTACAGTATATACCTACTGCTTTTTCTGTTTCAAGTCAAGAGATAGTGCTTTTAGAGGGACTAGCTTCTCTGTCAGCTGCTTTACAGCTGAAGAAGTTTGATAGACTCCATAAAGGGATGCTCCAGCAAGATGCGCCTCACGTGGGAAGCCTAAAAGAGAAGTCAGAGGAAAAGGTCGCACACACATAATCCTAATACTCGTTGAAGTAAGGAAAAACTGACAAAGGGTTGGAAAGGAACTATATTATCTTTTGTGGAAATATAGGTCCCTTGATGGACCATGTGTTCTTTTTTAGTAATGTGCTGTTCTCTCATGTCAGCATTTTATGCTGCTGGTTCTCACAAGAGAGTCTCCAACTGCCCACTGTAAATAGTCAGTCAAGATGGTGAAGTCTCTATTCAGTGTATTCTGCAAAAAAGCACAAAACACACTGCAAAGGAAGAAAGGGCCCACAAGAGACTAGACTTCTCCTGAGAGCTGGTCAGGCAGGAGATCTTGGCCAGCAGGCCTGTTTGATTGTCCTGAATTTTGAGGAGAAATGGGGAAGAGAATATGGCAGCTTACTTAATTTACAATTCTCCTTTGCATGCTTCTGTCCTTTTCTGTCTGTCTCGATCTCCCTCCTGTGGTTGGAATTTCCATGTCAAAACGCAAGCCTTTTGAAAGAATTTTAATAATACTAATAGAAGAGGTCTTTTCCAACCTAGTTGATTCTGTGATTATATTATTCACAATATTGTTGCATTGTTATAATATCTATAATAATTCATAAAATGAACACTGTTAATATTCTTTAAGTATTCATCCTCTTTGGGTTTTTTTTGAAAATTATATTTTTCTTGAATTCTTAAAAAGATCGTGAGCATTTTCAGGTGCCTTCCCTCTCCCCTTTGCCCAGGAGGTGTAGCCATGGCTGAATTCTCATAAGGGCAGCTCGGACCTGAGACTTCCCTTCCCCTGCACAGAAGCGATCCTGCCTCTCTGTTTGCCTGCTCTTTGAGACTGCAGAGAAAAGGCAGAGACAGCTTCTTGGCCTCCAGCCGAGTTCACAAACCATATGAGAGCAAAAATGACTTGTCACATGGCCAGAGAGGCTCACTGAACTGTTCCCAAATTCATGAGGTTGATGCTAGGACTGGATGTCTCACTTGTCATTCTTTTCTTGCCGTAACAAATCCATAGTTTTTCAGTCACTGCATTTTCAATCATTGCTCATGTTAAAAAAGCAAAGCATAGGGCAACATGGTCACACCCATAACCATCTTCGCTGCCCTTCTGCTGGCTCTGAGCCATCCTCTCCCTGCAGAGCCAGCAACTCATTTAAGGGCTCACGTTGCTGTGCTGTAATCCAAGTGACATCAACGATGCTCCCTTTTGGCACCTGTACTTATGTTATCCTGCCATTATAATAGCAATAATAGAAACCAGATCTCTGCAGCTCTCCTGGCTCCTTTGTAATAACTGAGAACTAACACAAACATTAACATTATCCAAGCAAATTCATAGTAAGTTTCAGATCAGTATGGAAAATATTTTATTAAATGAGAAGACCTATCTCAGGTTTTTTTCTGTTTTACCGAATAAACCTTGCTTGAAACATTTTCATTTTAGTGCAGTTGATTGGTGATACCCTATGTATTCCATAGACTTAGCAAAACTCAGAGTAATCTAAATCTCCAATCTCTCACAAAACCACAGACTGCTGTTAGTCCCAAGCACGCAGAAGGTGGCCAATATGGCTTTCCTGGTATATTGCAGCAAATGACAACACAAAATTGATACTAGGCAGAAGACCAGCAGAAGATCTGCAAACACCACAAAGGAGTTGGCTCTCTGCATTTGTCTTATCTGTGCCTTCTGCAGTTTGTTATAACAACACTCACGCATGGAAGCAGATGGTTTGCTACATATCAATTCACTATGCCTCTTTTTCATTGATTTTTTTCAGCTGCCCCTGATGCATTTTTCTTCAAAAGGGGACCACATGGTCCCTCAGAAGTAGTTTATAAATAAATGCATATTTACAGTAGCAGGTGAAACCAGGGTCACTCACAGGTTTACCTTCAGGAAAGTAGCTAAAAGTAGCTGGGTACTGTAGGATTTGGAATTATCTCCTCAGTACAGTATAGAGATATGCAATTAATGAGTAAACAAAAATTGATTTGACATGGTCCTCCTGATTGCATTTGTTCTGCTATTGCTGCAAAACACAAGGTTCCTAGTCAGAGTTGATCGAAGAGAGATGGGGTCACATCTCTGACAGCATTGCCTCCATCTGTCATTTGCAGGCTAGAGCAACGATCCTGCGTTCCTTCTCTGTTGAGAGCTGGATTCAGCTCTCAGTGAAAGATGGCCTAGGAAAGATGGTGCTGTCTCACTAGAAAACCCTCCATTATTTTATCCTTGAAGTCTGCTGGAGCTGGTTTGAACACTCTGGCCCTTCCCCTAGGAGAGCAGTTTTCCAGGTGCAGATTGTGGAGGACACTTAACATCTAGCAAGCACCACTTCCTCAAATGCTCTGAGGATTGAAGACTCCTGATTTCTCCTGTGAATGACTCCTGTACTAGTGCTTCTTCTGTTTGCCTTCCCCCTTCCTCCCTGTGTGTCCATTGGCCATACCCTATTTCAACCTCAGCAAAGAACGAATTTACTTTAAGGAAAAAAACTGTCTGAAGAAATGAGAACAAAGTTGTTCATGTAACTTTGTGACTGAAGTGACAGGGGTCAGCCTCACCTCCCTTTCTCCTCCCCTGAATATTTTCAGCACTGCCCTTGTTTTTGCACAGAAATAATGAAAGACAAACCTTCACCTCCCAGTACCAAGGGAGGGCGTGCCAGGTCAGATGTCCCATATACTGAGTCTCCCAACAGGGGATAAATTGTCAGAAGAGCTCAGCTCCTGCTTAGGTCAATAAATAAGAGCATATTTCAAGTGCCTTACATTGGTATTACTGGCCAGGATATGTCAGCGAGAGTGCTATTCCAGAAAGTTCAGTATCTCTTTGGAAATCCTGCCTACTCACTCAAGGGCTTAACTGAGGACACTGGTATAAGCAGGGTCCCTGACTCACTAATCCCACACCTTCAGTCTGAGATCTGGCCTCCTCTAGACATGGACAGTCCTGCAGTACTGCAATTCCTACCTCATTTACCAACCCCCTAGCACATTGGGTTTGTATCTCTACAAATTAATACTGGATAAAAATGAAGATATAAAACTGCTTCCACCTACGTGGCAACCTTATAATTCTCTTTTACTTTCAATTTTTTATCTCTTGCATTACTGAAGGGTAGTGAGATTTCCTTTTCATCGTGATCCTTTGGGTTGATATTTAAGAGGAGGGCTGTGAGCTGTGATTTACGAAGCTAGGAGGCAGGATAAGGTGGGTTATGTAAGCAAGACAGTAAAATCAATTATGAACAAAATCTAGACTCATTCCAGTGTTGTTGTCCTGCCCTCTTCCCTTCAGCTGGAGGAGAAATACTAGAGAGATCTGTACAATGACTTGCGAAGTGGCTTTCAGGCACTGTCTCATCTACTCCTTTCTGTCTTGTCTATTTATACTGCCAAATGCTGCCAGCTTCATGTTGTTTGCCTTAAGAAAGCTAGGAAACGCATTGCCTGGAATTGCTGCCCTGCTGCCACTTCCTGAGGTAGTTACACCATGGTCCTCCAACTGGGAGGATGAGGAGAGCCGCCTGCCTGCAATCACAGCTGCCAGCTGTCCGGTCCATCCCTGCACCCTGGGTCATCACCCTGCGAAAGCATCCGCAGGAGTGTGAGCTTCTGTGTGGAAAGCCACCCACCTGCTGTTATCTTTCCTACTGCTGGATGGAATCTTTCTGCCCTCTTTCTTTATTTTAAGAGTGAGAAATAAGTTTTTCTTTCCACGCTTGTTCACAGTGACAGAGTTAGGTACAGATTAATGTGTTTGCCTTATCAGGATCAAGAGACTCCACAAAGTTATTCAGGTTCTTAATAATAAAGGTGAACACCAGGCTTGCCCCAGATTTCCCAATTGATTTCCCATTTGAACCCCTCTGAAGATCTGGATCTAAGTGGCCATGTCAGCAAACTCACGAAACGAATTATACATAGATGTGTGTCTGCGACAACAGATGGGAGGGGACAACACATGCGGGAGACCGGGGGTTCAATTCCTGCCAGGGAGGCAGTGATGCCATTTAAGAGTAGGACTCGATGATCCTTGGGGGTCCCTTCCAACTCAGAATATTCTGTGACCCTCGCGTTGGGGCGGAAGAGAGAAGACCTTTCACACCCAGCACACACCTCCCCCTACAGGACTGTCTCACCGGGGGCACTCAAACCCCGCGGTCTCTCCGCAGGGGCCTCTCAACCCAAGGCAGCTTATCTCCCGGGCTGAAATTCCTTCGCTGTTTGTCCTTTACTTTCCAAAGCTTGCAACACTAGCTGCAGCCTTTAACTCCTTGTCTACCACAGCTATCAAAGGCATAGACTAATCAGTTAAGAAATAGGGATTGCTTTTTTGCTAATGGCTTTCATTAATAATTACTTTGTTGTTATTGGTGATAATATGGTAGTTCAAACTTTTTTTCCCGTGATGGGATCCCTCTTAAAGTCCCAATGCAATGTTTGATAGAAATACAGTGCACCAGTGCTGTGCTTCTGCTCCAGATGGTAAAATCGGCACAAAAATGAAAAATACACTAATTTTGTCTGAATTAGTTCATTGTGATAAAAGGAACAAGCAGAATACCTAAAAATATTGAACTTTAAAGTCTTATTGTTTCATATAGTCTACACTGTTATTGGTTTAGTAATCCTACCTTTAAAGGTATAGACTAATTTCTAAATACATATACAAGACCAGATAATACACTGATGCAAATAATAATTTCACTGATTTCATCCAAGCCACTTTAACTTTTGTTAAATTATGAGATCCAATAGTATCTGTACTCCATTTATAGCTTTACTCCATAGCTCCACATTGTCCCTGACATAGTAAAATGACACCTTCCACAAAAGCAAGGAATTCATTGACTTCATATTCTAAACAAACCATTGTTAAAATAAATGGAAGTCTCTTAACTCTTAACAATAGTGAGTCAGATGGATCTGACCTCTGTGGGTGGGACTTCAATTATGCCCATTATGTTTAAGAAAGTACAGTATTGTAATGGTATTATTCATTGCATTCCAAGAGTTCCATCAAAGGCTTGACAATCCCAGGAAATTATGCACATCCTTACTTATAGGACTGCTAAATATGTCCGGCCATATAAAGCCTGATTCTGTGAAGTTTTGGCATTGCCACTTATAGGACCTAACAATATCTTTCGCTGTCCCTTTCCTTAAGGGACAGTCATTTTGCTCAATCACAGCTTGTCGCCTTTAGCCTTCTCCAAAAAAAGATAACTGGAATAAACGTACAACAAAACCCAGTGGTATCCGTGTTATATAATGACGTGTTTGTGAGGGGTGGAAGGAAGAGGGTGAATACGTGGTTATCTGCTGGGGAAACCAGGGATGAGTAATGTCTCCCGTGGAGGCCAGGAGGGCTGCTGGAGAGCGGGAGATTGTAAAGTGACATGTGAGCAGCGTGTCTGTGGTTTCTGCTCACCAGTTCAGCTGTGAGTCAGAACTCCAAGACTGCCCTCTCGCTGAATGACAGGGGCTACCTACTGCTTCTCCTGCCCAGCTGACAAGAAGACCCACCACGAGAGAGAATTTCTGCATCTCCTTCAAATGGTTTTGCTAACTGATATTTAACACGACAATTAATTTTGAACTGATTTCGTCACAGTGAACAGAAAAATTGTCTGAAAAGAGTTACTGTGGTAACTTCTTTTTCCTGGAAATGCAGGATGCCACTGCTCAGTTACATGTACCTCTCGTTCACAGAAACAATTGCAGCCTTATTTTGAGTCATAGGCTGTGTCTTGGATCCTGCTGAAATACTTTTTATCAGTAGTAATTAGCCACAATGTTCAAGCAGCTGGAAAATGGAACTTTCCCCCTCATCTTATGTTTCCGTTGCAACAGTTATGTGTGTAGATAGGATTCTGTGTCAACTGGCACTAAATCCTGCTACATATTTAGTTTGCTGAACAGTTTGTTAAATCTCTTTCCTGTTGACAGTTGCTTGTTCTCTGTGTGTTTCCTCTCTATTTGAAGGCCTACTGATCACTTACGTCTGGAAGGAAACCTGTGAGCAGTTTGACAGCATCTCTCTTTCCACAGCCAGGAGAAGCATCTCCTGGGATGCTCTGACCACCCTCTCCTCAAACCTAGATCCACCATGTGGCTGGTTGTGTTACTTGGCATCTTCTGAAGCTCCACACATACAATAGCTGCTTGGTGTCTGCTTTGCAGGAACTGCCCCAAGAAAGTTTCCTGATGAGGCTTTCCAACTGCTAATCCTAATGTTCTTTTGGGGAAGAGGCTGTGTTCAAACAGGATTTTGCATCGTTTCCCATAATTATCTAAAAAAGCTTGAGAACATGGAGCATCTCTGCTGGAAAGGTGCAGTCTCAGTGCTGGATGTCATTTTTGTTAAAAATGTACAAAATTTTATTTGAAGTCTCCTTACCACTTGTATTATAGACTTTAAAGCAGCTGGAAAGAATCTAGTAGGCAAAAATAAGTACTCTGATACTATGTGCTCAGAATGTTAGTGGGCAGTGTACCTCAATACTTGAAACACAAGGATTGCCACAGAACAAGTATAGACTCAGTCACAATTTTAACGTCCAGTTGAACAGATTACTACTGACTCCCATTTACAGCTCAGTGTTACTAATAGCTACAAAATACATCATGTGCTCCCTCAGCAGAAATGTGGCTATAAAATTTATTAAAATTTTATAACATTTCCTTTTCACTCACCTGGGAAGATGGCATTAATAGGATCTATTTAGTTCTTTTGTAAATTTGGAAATTCACAGAACAGCTCATCCAATTTGATACCATTTTCTTTTTCTTCTTTACTTGCTCAAAATTAGCTTGGCAGAAAAGGGCCTGGAGGCCCTGGGGGGTTCCAGGCAAATGCCCTTGCTTCAAAGAAGGCCAGCGGTATCTTGGGCTGCGTTACATGAAGTATTGGCAGCAGGTTGAGGGAGGTGATCCTCTCAGCACCGGAGAGCCTACACCTGGAATGCTGTGTCCAGTTCTGAGCTCCCCAGTACGAGAGCAATAATGGAGCAAATTGGGAGAGTTCAGCAAAGGACCACACAGATGATGGAGGAACTGGAGTATCTCACATATGAGGCAAAGCTGAGTGAGTTGGGACTGTCCAGCCTGAAAAAGAGGAGGGTTAGTGTGTACAAATTCCTGAAGGGAGGGTGTAGGGATGATGGAGTCAGGCTCTTTCCAGTGGTACCCAGAGGTAGGATCCACAACAGTGGACAAAACCTGAAATGCAAATGGTTTCCTCTGAATATGAGGAAACTCTTTTTCACTGTGAGAGATGACTGAGCACTGGCACAGGCTGCCCATAAAAGCTGTGGTCTCCATCCTTGGAAATATTCAAAAATAATCTAGACATATTCCTGGGCAGCAGCTTTAGGTGGCCCTGCCTGACCAAGGTGAGGTTGGATAAGATGACATCCAGAGGTCCCTTCCAACTACAACCATTCTGTGATTCTGTGAATTCTGTCTGATAAACAAATGGGTTCGATACCACCCTGTACATGTATATCCCAAGTTTATATTCAGTGTAAAAATCACATACAAACCATGAAGGACAACTAAGGAGTTGTTATGGATGAGGGCAGTTACCTGCAGGCACTCCACCTAAACAGGCCTGGTGTACCAGCAAGGTTTTGGAAGAAGAAGATAATTAAGATATTGTTGCTTCCTTCAATAGCAGGCTAATTGGGTTTGAAAATTCAGGTCCCTTCTCATTTCTGACATTACATGATAGTAGTTGCAACCCAGTCTCTTTTTATCTGCTGAGTCTGTTGAAGACATGATGGTTTTTCTTTTCAGACATTACTCCAAAACTTGTCTTTCCCCTTCATGTCCCATGAGTCTTGCTCAGGTGATGTGTAGTCTCACCGCGTGGCAGTCTCACTGCGTGGCAGTCTCACTGTTCTGCCACACAGAGCTGGGAGCAGCAGGGACAGAGACCCCACAGCATACAGTGTGTCCTATGGCTCAGGGGCCCTGAGACTGCAGCAGAGGGGATATCAGTAGGTGCTCTACTCACTGAATTATTATCGGAAAGGTTACTTCCCTATTTTAGTCAGTATTTACAGGTGTGAAGTTGTTTAGAGTTTTAGTTAATTTTTTTTCTGTCAGCACTTTAAATTCAAAGGACTAACAAACTTAGGGTGGAAAAACCATCACTGAAAAAATCCTAGCTTCAGTGCTAAAAATTTTTGAATGTAACCATAGAAGAACAAAATAAACCAAAACAACCTAGAAAAACTCCAAGGCATGTGATGATTGATCTAGGAAATAATTACATTTCTGCTTAATTTTATGACTGTGGGTAATCTCAGCAGTTCAACAAAATCCAGTGCATAAAGCTAACACCTCTTCTAGTGCAGCCGTGATGGTGGCTGCCTGACTGTGAGCACCATAATATTAACAAGTCCTCCACCTAGCTGCCTTCTTCCATAATGTCAGCCTGAGCAGTAGCAGATAAGCAGAGCCTCAATTAAGTGTTATTTTGGAGGAAATGTCAGAAATAATTTATTTCAACACATTTTTGAACATACTGTACTCAGAGGGTATTAAGTGGGGTGTACTCCTAGTAGAGTGGATCTTTACTTCTTGGTTTGGTCAAAAAGATTGTTTATTATGCACTAAAAATACTCCAGCAGTATTACATATGATTAAGGGATGTTCTTTTTAGTGGTGCCCTTATTAGTTGGTCCATAATGAACAATGAGTTTATTAGCTAGTGAACAGCATTTCAGTTTGTATCGGACCATTAGCCAGGAACCTCACAGGTGACTCTACAGGGTGATCAACTGGGGATTACTGCCTAGGGACCGTAATAACATAGCCCAGATTGAGCGCAGTAAATCACTAATGTCCAAATTATGCTATCAACATAAAGTATTTGATAATAATACAAAGCTAAATGACTGTTTGAGAAAGCTGATGGTGGTGGTGTTGGCAACAGACATAATTCATGTGAGCTATACAACAAACAAGCTGAGGTCTGAAATTATTTTCTTAAAAGTTATGGCCAATATTTTTCTTATTTTAGTCACTTGGACTATTGCCTGTTGTGCTTAGGACTTCACATTTGCTGAACACATTTAAAGAACGCATTTAAAGAAACATACAAAACTCTAAAAGTAGTTAATAGAAAAAAATATTCTTAAAGTCCCCTGAGAAGGTGCATGGCTCCTGAGAGGTGCTGCCTCAGAGCAACTCATCTTTCCACCTGTGTGACATTGAACTACATTTCTAGTTTCTGCCTTCTTTGAAGACGAGCCATGCAACCAACACAGAGGAGCAGTAAAATGACTTGGTAGGCTCAGACTTGCTGAAAAGATGAAGGGAACTATCTCAAAATCAAAACAATCCAGTAGAATCATCTTTTCTCATCAGTATCTCACCAAAACACTACCAAAAGTCAATATGGATCATCTCCTGCCCTCTCTGGGTATTTCCAGACAAGCTTGCTTGACTCATGTGGAGCAATCAAAGAGCCTATTACCATCTCTAGTTATCTGTTTTTCCATTTTGCCCGTGGTTACCACCTCGCAACAGAGAGCAGAAACAACATTTCAAACTGCATGGCAGATCATTGACAAGAATAATCACTTTAAGATTTATTCATATTTTGTGAGGTTGAGTTTTTTTCCTGAAATGGAAACGTCTGGGAGAGGGACAGCTTAGACAAGAGGTTAAGGTAATGTCTCTTGGTATGAACAGACAGACATTTTCTGGAAACAGTGTTCCGCATCATGTTTAACTTCTCTTGGATCACAACTTGATGGCAAGGTAGGCTGTGTTTAGAGACTACTGTTACTGCCATTGCTAAACCACAAAGTTATGGATACAGACTTCCTAGGAGGAATGACAAATGTGGGAAATTTTGAGGAGTTTGGTATATTCAAAATCTCGAGGAAGGGCAAAGGATATTGCATGATTCAACATGCTGGATAACCAAGGAAGAAAATGATTTCAAAGTACATACATTGGAACTGCAGTAGTTCATACTTTGGAGAAAGTAAGTCTGTACTAAAGGTTCAGCATTTAAATGAAATAAAAGGGGCTCTTTTATAGTAGAAACAGCAAAGGCCAAAGAGTGTTCTTAACCTCTGAAGGTTAAATAGGGAAGATCAGACAAATCAAACTGCTCATATTTCTCAAGTAAAAATAATCAACTAATGGACCTTAGGCATCTGTTTAAAAAAATCTTTTAGATATTCATATGAGTAAAAAATACTGATTCACATGAAACAAGGCTATTATATTGCAGTGTTGTAGTATTTTTCCTATGGTTCAGTCTGCAAAAACTCTTGATAGATGAGATGTTTTCATCCCTTGAGGTAAAAAACAAAAAAAAAGGGGGGAAGGAACACTGTTTTCTAAGGTTGTTGATGTACAAGAGTGCTGGCTTCTATGGAGCTCAGCTGTATGGTACAAATTAGGAGGTAACAAGGAAATAACAAAATGCCATTCAATGTTCCTATGTGATAGGCCTCAGAAAGATTTAATTTCACAATGTTCCTTCAGTAACAGCTCAATAGCACCTAGGTATGCCTAATTTATTGCCTGTTTGCAATAAAGACATGAGCTAAAGAAGTCAAATTAATGAATTTGTAGCTGATAATTGCTTTAGCTGACATATTGTAGAATAACCAGAAATGTGCAGTTTACCCATCCCCTCATTAATCAAGATCATTAATGGGTTTATTCCTGTGTAAAAGGAAAGAAAAGATGAGATCTTATATCAAGTACACTAAGAATCAACACTTAATTTTAAATGCTTTTCTTCCTATACACATGGGAAAAATATACATTATTTTCATTTACTATACGTTTTCTGTATCAAGAAGATTACAGTAAAGTTTCCCAAATACATGTGTGAATGTGTATCAGGCATGGCCTTAGACTGCTAACCAGGAATGCTGTCAGTGTTGGCTGAGAATGAGGTATAAAAAGCTGCCAAGTCTTGCCAAGCTGCCTATTTGGATCATATTAAAGAAAAGGGCACTGATCTGTCATTATTTAAGGAAATAATATGCAGACATTAATGCAAAAAAAAAGTCCAGAAATGACAAAATAAAATATAAACTAGTACTTTTAGAAGGGAGAGTATGAAAAAATATAAATGGATATTGGGGGGAGGTTTACCATTCCCATATCTTTTGAGACTGTAAGGCTTTCGAAGGGATCACCTATGCAGCTGCAATCATGTCTTTGTGCAATATACAAAAGCAATCATAACCATAATTACAACCTGAAACACACAATCCCCAGCTGCAGCTTGTAGCGCCACCAGCTCCAAGTACACACTGTACTTTCACAAGGTAGAGCTTGCACGTGTGTTTCAGGTCAGGTTTGTTCCACATGTGTGACTGAGTCACATAAAATATCCACCATTATGCCACCTGGTGGAAGCGGGTGGCCAGCATCCATTCTCGGCGTCAAGTTGACAGAGGACTAAAGATCTTTTAATCATATTTTTGCTTATTCTAGTTATATGTACAAATGTAAAAGACTTGGCTTCCCTAAATATTTCAACTGCACTCTGATTTTTCTTGAGGTTACCAGTTGGGCTGGTTTTGGTTGGGACAGAGTTAATTTTCTTCGCAGTGGCCAGGATGGATCTGTGTTTTGGACTTGTGCTGAGTACAGGGTTGATAATATAGAGATGTTTTTGTTATTGCTGAGCAGTGCTTACACAGAAACAAGACCTTTTCTATTTTTCATACTGCCATGCTGGCAAAGAGACTAGGGGTACATGGGAGGTTGGCAGGAGACACAGCTGGGACAGGTGTCCCCAAACTGACCAATGGAAAATTCCAGACCATTTGTCATCATGATCAGTATCTAAAGGTGAGGGAAGAAGAAGGAAGGGGGAGATTTTTGGAGTGACGGTGTTTGTTTTCTGAGGTTAACTGTGATGTGTGGTAAGTGTCCCCACCTGGCGTGTGGGAGGCCCGGGTTCGATTCCCACCAGGGAGACAGTGTTAAGAGTTGGACTCGATGATCCTTGTGGGTCCCTTCCAGCTCAGAATATTCTGTGATTCTGTGTGATGGGGTCCCACTCTCCTGGAGATGGCATGACAATGGGAAACCGGGAATTAATTTCTTGTTTTGCTTTGTTTGTGGGTACAGCTTTTACTTTCCCTATTAGATTGTCTGCATCTCAACCCATGAGTTTTCTGGCTTTTACCTTTCCAAGTCTCTCCTCAATCTTACTGGTGAGGGAGTGAGGAAGCAGCTGAGTACAGCTCGGTTGCTGGCTGGGCCAAAACATGATACCAGTTAACTCCATTCCCTTTCATCCTCCTCTCACTGTGTGACACACACAGTCTCACAGAAAAACCTCTTCATCCAGTGAGTTCAAAACCATGTGTTTCTTTAATATGAGCTTAACTCCGCTTGTACAAAGCCATCTCCTATAGTCCTTCTAAGATGAATGGGCTAAATTGGTTAGACAGGTGTATTTGGTTTGCCGTGGCTGGGTTTCTGGTAGTGGGGTGCGGATGGGGCTATGGGGGAGGCTTTTCTTCGAGAAGTTGCTGGAACCCTCCCTCATAGCTGGCAGAGCAAATGCCAGACAGCTCCTGGATGGATCCACTGCTGGCCAAGGCCACGCCAATCAAGAGAGATAGAGACCCTGTGATAACATATTTAAGAAGGGAAAAAAAAAAAGTTAGAACAGGAAGAAGGAGACATGGCTGCCAGAGAAGAGCCATGAGAAGTTGTAACAGCAATGCAGGCACCAAGGCCAGGGCCAAAGGAGGGCGAGGAGGAGTTCCAGGAGTCTCCCTGCAGCCTGCGGTGATGACCATGGTGAAGCAGGCTGTCCCCCTGCAGCCCATGGAATGGAGAGAACACAGGGATGCAGAGATCCACCTCGTAGCCCACTGGAGCAAGTGGATGCTGGGGGGTGCTCCAGCCTTGGGAGAACCTCTGGCGGTTTTTTTTTTGGCTCAGCCCCAACTTACCTCAAACATTCACAACAGGTCACCATCCCACAAATTAGAACACATAATTTGGAACCAGAAAAGAAAGTTGGCTATTTTTACTAGGGTGTGCACTGTTGGGTTTTTGTTAGAAATTGCGAGGTATGCATATACTAAGCTGGTGTTAAAAGCTTCAAGGATTTTTTTCTCTTAAGACTGTGAATAAATGTGGTTGGCTACAGCACAGTGCTAGGAAATTTGCAAAATGATCATGGAAATTCTTGGCAAAATTAAAGAGTGATGTCTTCATAACATGATAACACCCATCCCATTTCTTGCTGAGGAAACAATACAGTTATATATTATAAACTATGGCTAATTATCTCACATCCTGTTCACTCCTAGCCCTTAACACAGGAAGCCTTTTCTTCTTCAAGATATTCAATATTGCTGTTAATAACACCTTTCATTTCTACAGTGGGATGTATTCCAGAGGATTCCAGTCTATGTCCATGGACCATAGTCAAAGTGTGACCACGACCTGGCATAGCAAGAGAAAAATTCCAGCCAAGACTATTACAAAATGCCTTTGATCCTATACAAAAGGGTTGCTGCTACCCACAAAGAACTGAGAAAGTCTGATTCCCTATGGCTTCATCCAAGATCTTCAGCTCTAGAGCCAAAAAATACTTTAGTTGAACAGAAAACTTCCAGGAACTGATGCATAGTTCATGGATATGGAAATACCGTGAATATGAAACGCGTGCTGTCACATTTGATCTGATCTGATCCCATCCAGCTTTTGGAACTCGGTTTTGCCAAATATTAAGCCACCAGGGGTGGTTGTATTTACTTTATGAAATGGTAAAAGTTTTATACCATCAAAGTTTTATATCATCATTTTGGTGGCTTTAACTGATCACTCCCAATGGAGTCACAACAGGAAAAATAACCCACTATGCTAAAATTTTTTCACCTCATCTCTTCCAGAGACAGACTGTAGTACTGGCAGTTTCAAGACTCCAGACATACCACTTCAGGCTCCTTCAGGCTTATTTTATTGAAAAAAAAGGAATAATAATAAAGTCACTTGTCTGTGCCTTTGTTGCAACGTTATGTAGATGACAAATGGTGTAGGATGGTGCAGAACACTTCCAAGTTAAGAATTTAAATTCACATCACAAATATGCAGTAATCCCCATCCCATCTCCCCTCTGTGATCTATATCAATCCTTATTTTTGCACTCATAGATAACTACCACTTTGTCCTCCTGGAGTCCCACTCTTGACTCATCCCTGCTTTCACCAAGCATCACCTCCCCCACCTTTGCTGTATCACACTGTGATCAAAACCTCTCAGTCAGTTTTGCCATCATCGTCCTCTCTCCCTCACCCAAACATTACTCTTATTTCTAGTATCACACTCCCTGTTGCTCCCCTTTCCAATGACCATGCGCTCATTCACACTGTTCTGTGTGTGTTCCAGTTCTCCTCCAACACATCTGGTTTCTGCCCATATTCCCACCTGCACCATGAATACACCTCTGCTTCTGCTTCCTCACCATGCTGCCCTATCCAGAGAAATGTGAGTAAGCTAGAGGCTCTCCTTCAGGGAAATTTCCAGCTCTCATGGCTACTGAGAAACTCTAAAAATGTGGGCAGAGTACATCTCCCAAACCAAACACAGGATACACACAAAAGGCCTCCAAAGTGTCGCTAAAAGTCATGTGCCTCCTACAGCTTGAGGTTTACTCATGGTCTTTGAGTACAACAGTCTGGATCTAGCTCAAAAATGAAACAATAGCCCTACTTACACCACTTAGAAAAGACAACAGGGAATAGTAACTGTCTCCAGTAGTCCTACCCTTCAGCTGCAAAGGATTAATGTGTTGTGGTGTCCACCTTGACTAAGGACAAGCTCTGCCATCAGCAGCTCAAGGAACACTTGAAGACACTAAAGACTTAAGAACAAATAAAAACAGGCTAAAGAAATTATGTTTCTACCATCTGAAAGCATGACAACAAAATAATCAAGTATCAAAAATCACAAAATTTGCTCCCAAATCCTAAGATTTTGAATATAAGAGTCTCCTTTCAGCAAAATTATTTGGTGCTGCTGCATCCACTAATCCAGAAACTGTAACGAATTTTTTCTGTATCCATTCCTATCAATTTTGTTCCAGCTAATACTTGCTTTCCTGCCACCTTCTCCTCAATTCCCAATGATATTTCATCTCTCTCTTCAGGCTAAACCATCCTGCTGTCTTGATTTTTTATGAAAACACTAAAAGGTACATGAATTAATGTAGTCTGATAAATTATCATAGGGTTTGCTCAGATCAGTAAGATATCAGAGTTCATGACTCCCTTTTTCTACATCCCTGTACAAAACCTAAACTCCTCTCTCCTCCTTTCACCAGGCACAGAGCACACAGAAGAAGGTATATCTCATGCTCTTTGACAGAACTGACTGACCACTCATTCTGGATGGACTGGTTGTGGGAGCACACATCCAACTAGACAGCACTGTCCTTCAGCCCTGGTTGGACATCTGCAGGCTGGAACTACATTCACGCACAGGAAAACTCAAGAAATGTTTTCCAGAGCTGACAGGAGGGAAGACTCAGGTTTTTTCCTCCATCGTAAACACTGTGCGGTACATGTCCATCCTAAAAGGTGGGGGAGAAAGGGCCAAAGCCCTCTTGTTACTGGGTGTCTTGAATTGTGTGAGTAGCTATAAAGGCCAGTGCTGGGATGGATGTGAGATGCACAATCAGAGGATCAAACAAAAGAACAGACAGCATGTCAGAAGTGATGAGTGTTTCTCTTTGAATTCCTCTCTCACACAGACACTTCTCTTCAGCTTGCCTGGCTCCTCTGTGCAATATGATCTGTGCAGTGTCTGCAGATGACAGCAACATCTTTGACAGCAACATCTTTGTGACTGGTGACAGTAAGAGTGAACACCATGCCTCTCTCTGCATCTGTGAACCTCAAGTGACTCAGTGAACATTTTGACTCAACAGTAAGAAACAATCACATACAGTGGTTGTGTGTTGTATGCCCTCCTTGCAACAAAACCTTATCCTTGTTTTCTTGCCAGGGTTGTCCCTTCTTAATTAAAGATCTCAGTCTATTCAAAGCACAGCATTCACAGTCAACTTTCTTATTTTGTAACAGGGCTTTCTTTAATCCCAATTTTCAACACACCTTATTCCTTTCTTTCTATAATCCAATTGAAAATTTATGGAGTTCATTAACCTCAATCACTTTACAGTCAGACTTAAGCATTTAATCTTCATTCCTAGTCTGCGCTTTCCAAACTACGGCTGCAGTTTCTTATTACATTTATGTATGTACTTCTTATTACATTTATGTATTTATTATATTTCCCTGCAGTGAACAGAGTGTGCCCATTCCTTCCTGTGACTGCTCACATTCTGCCCCCATAGCCTGCTCTTACTTCAGTTCCTCGCAGTTAATCCTAAATTAATACCCTGTCGGCAATCAGGGCAATTAGTAAGGTCTCATAATTTTTGACAGGCTGACGACACACATTTTACTGTACTCAGGAAGCAACAACCTCATTCTGAACATAAGGTGACACTCAATCCAGGCTGCGTGTTAGGGCCAGTTCCTTCTGTTTCCGGGAATGTACCGGGGTCGCTCCGCGTGCTCTCCCGCGCCCAGCACGAGCTCCGCGGGCTTCTGCGGCAGCACCGCTCCTCCCCATCGGACACACTCCCGTGGGCACGGGGCTTCATCCACACCGCCGTTTGACGAATTTGTTAAAATAACGCTAAAATAAATTAGAAAAAACAAAACCGAACCAAAAAGACCCCAAAGAACCGCGTCGCGGTCACGTGACGTCACCGGCCCCTCCCTCCGCCACCAGAGGGCGCCCGCGACGGAGGCGCGCGCCCCCGCCCCCTCACCCCATTGGCTCCTGCCCGGGGGCGGGGCGGCAGGTCCCGTGCCCTCCGTTCGGGGCGGTACCGGAGGCTCTATCCCACAATGCCGCGGGGGGCGGCGCGGGGCGGTCCGGAAGCG
>WEKX01022787.1:5782-16380 GCA_013390025.1 Pitta sordida | reverse complement strand
CGGCGCTGCCGGGGCGATCTGCCGCCCTCCTCCGCGTCCGCAGCGTTTGTGCAGCCGCCCCGGGAGGAGCAGCGGCGCTGCCCGGGACCCGTGAGCGCGGCGGAACAAAGATCCAGCCCGGGCAGGCACCGCCGCCCCTCCGCTCCCGGCGGGGCTGGCGCAGGACCGGCCGCTGCAGCCGGAAACATCCGGAGTGTTCGCTGGACGAGCGGCTTGTGTAGAATCTGGAGTTCCCGGGGACCTTGGAGTTGTGCAGGAAGTTGCGTGGAGAGGCTGCTTTTGTCCTGCTGTGGGATCGCGCCTGTCCTAAACATCACCAAGTTGCACGGAGTAATGCTGGAGCGTGGAAGCGGTGCAGTTACCGAGCCTGTGACTCTCCAGTGCTACTTCTGTTTCATAAATAGCGATGTACTAGTTTCTTTTTTTATTTCCCTTGGTGAGTATTAAGGAATATAATTAGTCTGAGCCCCAAATGTAACTCATCTTTGATAACCCACCTCCACGTTTATAACTTCAAAACAAAACAATGTTGTTGTTAGGACTTAAATTAGGACTCTTCCTCTCATAATGTTTTCATCTTAGTCTACTAATTAGTTTTAAATTCTTGAGAAGAATGAGATAACGTAGAGAAGTCCAGGTAATATGTTTAGTATCAGTAACTAGGTGCTGTTGGCAAAGAGCCATTTACTTAAAATGTCAAGAGACGGTTAAGGCTGTGGTCATTGAAATAATAATTATATAGTGGATTGGAATGCTCCTAATTACTAAACAATAATCTTATATCTTCAGTAACCTAAAAGGGAAATCTAGCTAATTTAGTGTTTGTTGTTAAGTTTATAGATCACTGAAGTATTGTGGGCTTTTGATTTTCTTTTCGGTAGATCATGGTTTTAAGTGAAGTGTAATCTAACTTAAAGTTTCACTGTGTAGATATTCATGGGAGAGTTGTTTTGTCACAATTTCATTTGATCTTTGCAGAAATAAGTGGTAGGCTTCTTAAGTGATGCTATTATTCGGTTGATTGTAGGTGTTAATCCGTGTATCTTCTTTTTTAACTGGAAAAGCTGTATTTAGAGATTCACAGTAATAGAAGAATATGTCATTGTCATGAAGGAGACTTAGAAACAATCCCAAGAACTTTTTCAAATGTTTCTTTTAGGATTTCTAGGAATACAGTGTTTATTCTTCTGGTTTCATTAGATGAGAAACCTTGGAGGGCTATTTATACTTTTAGTCAGAATATTAAATCTTTTGAAGCTTTCCTTTTAGTAGTTTACATTTACTGATGGATCAAATGCCAGAGTGACAAATGGCACAAATAAGAAATATGCCCATTTCCATTCATGTTTTACTCATCTTAAGGTCTGCTTGTGAGTGAGCAGAACAGACAGCCTTTATGGCCTGGGCAAGTGGCAGTGTGGGGCAATCTCTCTTCCAAATGGTCATGAAAGAGAATGTTTTTCAGACTTCCTTTAATAGCAGTAAGCCTGGGTTCACTAGTTTGCATCATATTCAGATTATCTTTAGAACTAGGGACACTTTTCCAGTTATATAGTGAGTGTTTTGACCATGAATTTATGGTTCTCAAAAGCACTGTGTGAAGGTGATTGAGTTTGACTCCTCTGATAAATGTGAGTTTATCATATTCTCTATTTAGTCAGCTGTTGCTTTTGAAACATTCAGATGATGAAGACTTTTTGTGCTCTCACCTGGCTGTAGTTTGGTGCAATTGTTGTATGACTTCTAGCCCCTGGTTTTAAAGACATATAGGTGGTTCTGCTTGTCATACATGACGTTTTTTCTCAGGTTGCAAACACCTGTTGGTTTTTGGTTTTATCCCATGTGACAGAGATTCTTTGCAGAATCGTGTCGGTTTTCCACTGCCTCAAGTACTAAAAAAACTGTACAAAACTTTAAATTACTTAAGTTTGCTTTATTTAGTGATTAAAGAGGGATTTTTCTTTCAATTAATGATGCATTTAAACATACATGATGTTTGAGATGTACTGAATGGGGGTGAAAAAAGCACTGCTGAAAAATTTGATGGGCTGACTTGCCATATCTACATCAAAATGCTTGAAGCCTGGCTTTCTGTCAGTCCACTGTTTAGTGTTCAGATGCTTTTTGCCAGCAGTCTAAAGTGAGGGAGAAAAAATGCCCTTCCAGTGAGTAGTTACAAAAACATGCTGCAGCAGGTCCTGATGGTGACCAAACTGAATATTCGCTGCTGTAAAGCAGTGTTATCAGTTTGTCTGAATGAATTCTGGTTACAGTTAATCTGCTAAACCCTATAAAGCTTTCACACCACTTTATTCATATTTACAACACTCTTATAAGGGCGGAACTCTGTGTGGCCCCATAGCGAGCGACACCTGCCAGTGCCATGTGCCCACGGGGCATGTGGGTCCTGCCCATACTGCAGCAGAGGCAGCACTAATCCCGTGTGATTGGTTGCCACATGACCTGGAAAAAACCTGCAAACGTGTGAGGAAGGGAGGCAGAAGACATCTTTGCGGAAAAGAACTCCGCGATGTACTGAAGCCGCACAAGGTCAACTGTGAAGTACCAAGGTATTACTGTATTCAAAGCCAGAAGGAGCTTGAGGACTATGTTTTTGACACCATAGCTTTCACCTGTGTTTTTTTAAAGAGTATGCCTCAGAGAGGCAAAATGTACTTTTAAATGGCCTTGTTATACTCTTTCTTTTGTTTTTGAGTCAATATATGTGTATTTTGCATATAATCTGAAATCTCGTCTTGCAAAAATACATTTTTTTAATACTGAACTTGTCATATTACTAAACTCTTGATTTGATGCTTAAATTGAAGAGCAACATGCTTTTAGTAGAGGACTTGAGTGAAGTAGAGGACTCAAGCCTGTGTGTATGGTTCTATGCAATCTTCTGTAGTGCCAGTTTTTCCATTTAAGTTAATTGATAAAATTATAGGGCAGCCTATACATTACATAAATTTTGTTAGAGGAATGTCCTTCAGTTTGCAGGGGTCCAACATTCAGAAGCTAAAAAATACTACTACCATGGTTGTGGGTGAAAGAGAAAATAGTGGTACTCTGTAGTTGGAGAACTGCATGCTATTTCTTCATTTGCTGTGTTTGTCCCTTTTGTCTTTGTTTTTATGTCACCTACCACTCTGATTCTGTTGCTCCATTACTTTTTGCATCTTAAATGTGCTTCTTGCTGCTGCTCTAAGCTTTTAATTTGAGCTCAGTCTTACTCTGTCAGTTTACCCCATCATTTTTCCTTCCACTGTTAAAAGGTCTTAGGTTTTCTGCCTCTGTCTTTGCAAGGCCTTTTGGTTCAGCTCCTGCATCCTTGGTCCAGCTATTTGGGGATGATTAGGATGGTACAGTTATACCCCATCATTTGCGAGGAATGGGTCAGGCCAGAGGTCTCGCGAAAAGCTAAACTCGCAAAGAAGTGCGGGTCATTAGTATGCATGCAGGCCACCCCCCGGCACTCTGGAACGCTGCGGACAATTTTCCGCTCCTTCCCATGGTCTGTCTCGGCACAGGGGAGCAAAGGGAACCGTTTCTGAGTGGCTGTTGTGACCGTGTGCGCTTGCAGCCCAAACTCTGCGCCGCTGCTCCCCCCCCCCAGCCCGCCCCCAGGGGCCCTGCGCCAGCCCGCATGCGCTTGCCCTTCCTCCACGGCGGGGAAGGGGTGTCCCTGGGCACTGGTCAGCATTCTTGGAGCCTGGAAAAACCTTAACTTCGCAACATCGCGACACCCCGTGCGCTTATAGCGGGGCAGGGGCGTCGGTATCAAAGTTTCTTTCCCTTTAACATCCCCTAGTCCCAACAGAGGCAGCGCTGCCCAGGCTTTGACTGAGTTTTGAGTAACAAGGAATGGCATGTCTTGTGGCAGTTCTGCGCTGGATCTCAGCGGAGCGCACGGGAGACACACAGAACCGGGTCAGGGACTGGGGCACGGTGCTGCAGGGCTCTGCCATCGTGAGCTGCAGAAACCGCATGCCACCCCTGTGCGGTGTGCCCTCTCCGCCCTGACCCTGGTGATCGCGTCCAGGGGGCTGCCAGCACGGGCACGATCACCAGGGTCGGGGGGAAGCGGCACAGGGTTTGGGCTGTGGGAATGTGGTCGCTGCAGCCCAGAGAAGCCCACAAGGTGGGGGAGGTCGGGGGATTGGGTCGGTATCGGAGTTTCTTTAATATCCACCTGTCCCGGGAGAGGCAGCCCCGCCCATACAGTCCCAGAGGGCGGGGGAATAGAAGCCCCCTCCCAGCACACAGTGCTTGCCCCGCCTTGCTTGCCTGACTTTTGTGGGGCAGTTTCCTGGGCCAGGGATGGGGGCATGGTGCCGCCACTGTGAGCCTTCTCCCCGCAGGGTGGGGTGGGTCCCGCCCCACAGGCACTGCAGCACCTCCTCCCGGCAGAGCAGAGGCACTGCGCATGCATCAGCCGGCTAAACTCGCAGACGGCTGAATCAAAATTGCGAAAAATTTGCCTTGCAAATGGGCGGGGTTGTAACGGAGAGGTCGCAATGCAGCGGGGATTCACTGTATTAAAAAAAGAAAGATAATCTTTCTAGGTTTTTTAGTATCAGAGAGATAACTGTAGCAAGTCCTGCTGTGTTGCGTAGCACTGGCTGAAGTATGCTCATTCATCTTGTGGGAATGTTGCATGTGCAGTGTAGCAGTGGGATAGGAACTTAACGTTACTCATGTATGCTGAGCACAGAGTTTATGGGGGGAAAATTAAATGCAGTGACTAGCAAAGATGTATTGAGTAAATGCAGACTTTTTTTTCCCCTGTAGGTCTGTGACGTGGCTGCAGTTGGAGTACTTATGTGGAAAGCGTGTTCTTGCTCTCACTGACACACTGCCAAATACCTGCTCTTTGGTGGAAAGCATGAAAATACTAGTGCTTCCAAGTGGCTAGAAAACATGTACCTTTTTTCTAAAAAAAACCATTCTTGGAAATGGCTGAGCCATTTTTGCTGACTTTGGTGTGTAATGCTATCCCTTCCAGCTGTAAAAGTATGCATGTGACTAAGGACCCTCAGCAGTGGAAGACAGGGTCATGAGTTTGTGCTGATTTCACCTAGTTACTTGAACTTTGGTGCACCATGGCAATAGTACCTAATCTCTAATGAATTCTTGTTATTTGTGAGTCTCAATTTCACCCAATTTAGTGTCAAACTACTTAGAAGACATACCTAAGTGCTGAATTGTATGTTTTGTGAGAGAATGTCATGTACACTGTTTCCATTCACATTGCTTTGTTTTATGGTAATTACTGCGGTATTTCAGTGTTTTATTATCAGTATATGAAGTGATGTGACTTAGCCAGTTGTGCACATGTGTTTTATCCAGGAGGGTTGCAGTGGTATAGTGCTTCTTCTGTTGGTTATCTTGTCGTACCCATGAACAGGTGAAACAGCAACACAGTGCAAATTGCCTTATATACTGCTTTGAAAAGCAAAGTAAGGGGGACTTCTAATTTCTGTGAATATACATTTCATCGTCTTATGTCAGTTTTTAGAAGGTTTTATTAATCCTGTCTTTCACACATGAAGCTGTTTTACACATGGGAGTTAACTATGGCTCCAGTGAATGTTTCCTTCTTATAGCTGTTGTGAACCCAGCTGTGCACTTCTGTGAAGATTAGGTCTGGGATTGTCTTGTATAATTCAAAACATCTTTGGAAAGCAGTGTTATCAGCAACAGCCTTACTGAGAAGCTGCCCTGTAAAATTGCCTTAGTTCAGCATGTAGGGAAGCTACATGGCTTTGCCTAGCAGAGCAAAAAGGGCTTTTCTCACAAACTTGAGAAATGTCACTAAAGAATCAGGTTGGACACAAGCATAACTTTATATTACAGCTGATCAATCTAACCTGTAAATATATATTTTGAATCAAATGAAGCTGCACTGTGACAACTAACTCCCCTTGCTAACTACAGTTTAGCTTTATCTAGTTCTTGGTCTGCAGACTGAATTTACCTTAAGGCAAGGCCATGTTAGTTGTCAGTAGTCGCCCTAAACATACTGATAGTATAGAGCTGTCATTTTGCTATACTTTGGCAGGTAATGTCATGCGGTCTGATGAATTACCTTCACAGCTGATGGCAGATACTGAAAATCCTGTAAGGGTAATTGATTTAGATTGACTTGTGGAGAAATCTGCTGATACACAGTTTTTCATCACCCTTAAAATGATTTCAGGAGATATCCTAAACTTCTGCTAACGATCCTAGTGGAACAAAGTGGTTTATGGTAGCCAGTACAGAAAGGAGAAATGAAATTTGCCTCCTGTAGTTAATTACTCATCAGTGCCAGTAAGGTAACTAGTTCAGTACCATACTCGGATTTATCCTGTCTGAGAGCTGCTAACAGCTGTGCAAGCTTATAATCAGTTTTCCTTCACCTGTTCATGAGCTTCCTCAGAAAATGGGACTCCATCTTGTGTACAGTGAATCCCCTCTCTATTGCGACCACTGCATTACGACCCCGTGCATTTGCGATGGGAATTTATCGCAGTTTTGATTCCACCACTTGCAAATTTTTGCGGCTCAGACATGCTCAGTGCCTATGTTCCACTGAGGGGGGGTGCCGGAGATCCCCGTGGGGTGGCGCTGGCCTGGCACCACGGGGGGGGCCATGAGTCACGCTGTCCCCTGTTACTCTAAGCGCAGCTGGGGAACTGAACCCCCTCCGGGCACGTGTTACTGTTTTCACGGCTACAGGCAGGGAAGAGAAGTGCCCCAGGAAAGTGGGGCTGGGCTGGCCGCAGTGACCAGCGGGACATGCTCACTCCACTGCCGCAGCTCAACCCCCCTGCCCCACGTGGCGCTGCTGGCGGGACGCAGAACCAGCAGGGCACGGGACCGCAACTGAACCATCTGGCACGGCCCCGCGCTGGCAGCCTGCGCAGGACGGCCAGANTCAGAAACAGTTCCCTTTGCTTCCCCACGCTCAGAGAGTCCAAGGGGAGAAGCAAAAAAGTGCTCGGAGCCCTCCGGAGTTCTGGGGGATGGGACAATGGGCGTGGCCTGCATGCATATTAACGACCTGCGCTTCTTTGCGAGTTTAGGGTTTTGCGAGGGCCGTCACCTGTCCCGTTCGTCGCGAGCGATGGGGTATAACTGTAAGAGCATGGTGAGAACTGATGAGTACAAGGAAACCTTCTTCAGTGTGTTTTTGACTAAGAGAATTAATATCCCTTTGATGCTTTATCTGTTCTGGTCAAATATCATACCTTTTGTGGCTTGCAGGAAATGTCAGTCTTTATATGGATTGTTCCAGTTGTTATGGGTATGCTCCTGCGTCTGAACAAATCAGCCTTCGCATGGGTGTCATCTTCATGGGAGGAGGGGTGATACAACAATATTTCACAAACTTTGGTGCGTTGCATTGTCCTTAAGTTGCCTACTGCTAAAGCCTGGTTAAATGGCTCAGTCTTTTGGAGGGTTTCTTCAGATTGGAGGGGTGGGATTTTGAATTTCACTGAAGACCGATAGCTTTATTATCAGCTGAATTTTAGTACAAGGTTTTTGACTGTATCATTTTGTTACTACGGTCGGCCCCCTTCACTTCGCGCCCCCCATATTGCCGCTTCAGATCTTAGCGGCATGATTTTTTAGCTATAAAGGAGGCCTGTTTTTGCAACTGTGCATGCCCGACCTGCCGCTGCCATGGCTGCCATTCAGTGCGGAAGTAGGGCTTCGCGTACCCTGATTAAGACCCGACTGTACTTGTTTTCCAGGGCTAATACAGGAAACCCCTGCGTATTCGCAATTTATTTTCAGCAAGTTGTGGGTCTGCTCACCTGTGCAGCTAGTGCTGTGAACTCAGTCAGCTCATGAATATACAGTGAGCTCATGAATATGTAAATTAATGCCTCCTGGGAGCCACCAGGGGTGGTGAAGGGAGGGAGCAGGGAGCTGCATGCTGCCAAGCCCAGCTGGGATGCATTTAATGTAATTGTGTGTTTTTATGCATCTGGAATTGTTGTCCGCCATGCTGCAAGGTGGGCAGATGGGGCTGCCATAGTGTGTGTCTGTGCATGTGAGCAGGAGGCACCTTCCCCTCATGCCCTGGGGCCAGTGGGTCATTGCCTGGTTGGGGTAGGTGCCCGTGCCAAGCCAAGCTCACCACTCCTGCACCCTGCAGTTTCTGAGTGCCCTCGACTTTCACCGTTTAAGGGGAAGGGGAACTGCTGCCATTGCCCTGGAGCCGGGACGCTGCCGGAGCGCTTACAGGCGGGCACCGTGGAGGCAATGGGGGTTCCTGGAGTGTTTGTGTGGCTGAAATTGTTCTCCACTGGGCTGCAGAAGGGTGCTGGCATTGTGTGTGGAGCCCCACCATGTCAAGCAGCACCCAGTCAACCAACGTGAGCCAATGTTTTCTTGGTGCAGCTGGGTGCCTTCACCATGTTTGGTCACATTTGACTTGAGTTTAAAGACGTCTTCCAGGCCAGGAAGGCATTCCCTCAGGTCTCCTGAGGTGGCATAGCGCGGTGGGTGGTCCTGGAATTGCCCTCTAGAGCTCAGGAGTGGAGGGGGTGTGGCTGTGGGCGTGATTTAATTGAATATTCATAGGCTTGCTGTGTTCACGGATTTCATCAGTCACACCTTCTCGGCCCCAATCCCCAGCGAAAAGGGTGGGCTCACTCTAGTTCTTCTATAACCTGTATCCTCATTTTTCTTTGTGACTAACTAAAACCTAATGAAAACTGGTTACCTGAGGAAGGAAAGGAACATGAAGGATTATGGATTGGAAGGCCAGCTGCATGACTGCGATTCTGAGGTTGAAGGGATGTTTCTCCCATGCTTGAGTTTCCCAGTACAGAGAGATAGGAAGGTCCTTAATAGGTGCCTGTTCATAACTCGATAGTTGATTACCTGATAGTACCTTTGTTAATATCTGTTGCGTAGTAAGTCGGTTGGGGTTGGGTTTCTTACAGCTTTGTACTAAAGAGCATCAAATGGGCTCATGTTGTTCTTGGAGGTATTAAAGGCAAAGCACAAGTTCTGTAATGCAAGTATGTTGCCCTGTTTTTCACATTGTTAATCTGTCTGCCTAGTTCTGTGTTACAATGAAGCTTTCTGGATCGTGTCTTTTCTGGATGGTCACTTTTCTAAGTAGAGCTATAACATGGTTATTCCCCCTTATACAGCTGAATAACTACGATAGGTGAAATATTCTTGAGTTATTATTAGTAATCGTAGAATACTAAAGAAATTTGGGAATCAGCATAACTTGTCCAGACATGAGCATATGAAGTGGTACTGCTGACACTGTTTGACTATCTTCTTATACTGTCCGGTAAACAGAAGTGTTTTACATGCTGGACTCTAGAGCTCAATCTGATTTGTAGCAGCACTTCAACATAGAACATTCTGTGAAAGAAGTGGTGTCTCTCCCCCACCCCCTTTCCCCCTCTCTTCTCCCTCCCCCCAGTTTATACGATATTCTCAAATGTATGAGGTCTTATTAAGTGGCATCTTTGTTACTACACTGATATTTTGCCTATGTCTTGCAGGTGCTCTTTTGTTAAACTTCAGTTAGGAACACTGCCTACTCTGTTGACTTAACGTGAAAAGGTCTGTACAGCAGGTTTTGAGCCAGTTTATATGTATAGGCTTTAGACAGGAGGAAGATTACCCTGTGTAGGTGTCCCCTACAGGTTTCTAAGTTGTCTTTGAAGCTGTTGACTCTTTGGATGCTCAGGCAGGTTACTAGACCATAATTGCTGCATCTGAGCCACTGCAGCAGTTCTCAAGCACATTTTGGTGGCATGTCTTCCCTTTTGTGCCTGCCTTCCCTGCTTAGGAGGCAGCATGGTGTGGTGTTGTGGTGGATACTGACTGGACATGAGCGTTGAGTGTCTGCAGGTGCTATCCACTTTGTTATTTTTGAAGTAGCCACAAAAATGGAAACATTGATTCTAACAGGGACTTAGCTGTGGCCACAGCATCCGCAGCTGAAGTATGCATGTCAGTGTCTTGCTGCTAGATTGTGGAAAAAGAAATCCTGAGTGGTGTTTTGAGTGGATTTTTTTCCTTCTTTTGTGTAGTGAGGAAGAGAGAGAGAAGGCAGTATACTGTTTAAGATGGGTATGGTTCTAGCCATTTGACTAATAGTTTTCTCCTATCACTTTACCTTGGGTTTTCATGCGCCTGGCAGCTAATCTAGGTACTGCTGTGTCCTTGAAGGGGGGAGTTTGATGATAAAGTCTTAGCTGTTCTAGCACCTTAATACTGCCGAAAGGGGCAATCACATGTTATGTTATGTCCTGGTTTAGTGGGGTTTTTTTGCCTCTGGCAGCGAGGGGGGCAGACGGCTGCTGCCTGAGCCTCTGCCGCTGCCAAGAATTCAAGGTCAGAGGCAGATAAAGGCACCTCTGTGAATAACATGTTTAAGAAAGGAGAAAAAAAGGTAGTAACAGCAAAGAAGATGGCCAGACCAGAGCCTGTGAGAGGTTGAGCAGCATGAAAGTACCACGGCCAGACCAGCCAGAGGAGGGGTAGGAAGGGTTCCAGGTGTCTCGCTGCTGCTTGTAGAATGGACCATAGTGAAGCAGACTGTCTGCCTGCAAACCTATGGAATAGAGAGAGAGAAA